>JAFLJL010014835.1:0-25000 GCA_018398815.1 Conus ventricosus | reverse complement strand
TTAAAGGAAAAGGGTGTTTCATTTTAAAGGGCATTGCGACAAGGTGCAGACGCTTTAAATCCCAGCTTGTCCCCCCGTTTTACGGGAAAATTCGGTCTTTCTTGAAATATCCCTATCCTGAACAACAAGAGACCTCGGGCGTACCCGGAAAATTTACGGTAGCATACCAATTATACGTTGGAAATTTTTCATTTCGAAAAACTTCTTCAAAGTCTGCCTCCCTTGCGGGGAGAGATCTAAGCAAAAGTGCCAAAACCCTTTCATTTTATTTTTCCTTTTGTTTGGGGCTTGCCTGAAGAAGCCCCTAAGGGTCAAAACGCGTCGGTTTTTGTTTGTGACTTTTTGCCCAAGGGTTTCCTTGGGGGTTTCCCGTAAATTTTTTAAAAAGAATCGAAAAAAATTGGGAAAACCTGTTGAAAAAATAATCAGGATCCCCGTCCGGAATTTGTATTTTCAACATGCAATCGTTTTCCCGGGGGAAACCTGAAAACGCACAGGAAACATAAATTTGCTTTTGGGCCCTGAATCTACCATGTAAGAATTTGGGATACCCTTTTTGCACCCGGCTTTATAAAGGGAGGGCCCCGATTTTTCCCACATTAAAAAGAAAAATTAAAAAACCGTGGGTTTATCTCTTTTTTTTATCATCTGATAAAAGGATTCTGATTTTTTACAAAGGCCCCTTAAATCTTTTTAATTTGAGAAAACAAATCCCTTTCTTTTGCTTTTCGTGGTTCTCTGTAAAGGCCGTGTTTTCAATGTATATGTTAATGAAAGATGCTTTTTAAAAAATCAAGTTTTATATAAAATAAAAGGGGGGGGGGGGAAATTTGGGAAGAGAGAGAGAGAGAGACACTTGACCTTGCCCATTGACACTTGCCGGGGGCGAAAAACGCCGCGCCATTTTTTTGTGGGGCCAAAGGTCCATTCCCCAAAGAGTTCCGCGTAAATTTTTCAATTTTATAAAAACAAAAAAAAACCATTTAAACATATGCAAGACATTTAAAAGATAAAAAATTTAATATTCTTTTAAAATTCAGTGTAAACCCAAAACAAACCAGTCTAACCAAAAAAATTTCTTTTCATTTAAATTTGGAAAAAAAATATGTCGAAAACACTATCAAAACATATATGTTTACTATTTATGTGCATCCCAAAACATACCCCTTTATACACCTACACATCCCACCCCACACACAACAAAATCATATTGTGTTCTTTTCATTTTTATATCCTTTTACCCCTTTTATTTACCCCTAGCGAAAAACCATAAGTATCTTTCCCTTTCCTATTAAAATTTTTATGTTGGATGTTTTTTTGTTCCCTAAAACTTTTCCCATCAAAAATCTTTCTCAGTTATATCTCAGCCAGGGTTCTCCTGTCCTCAGCTTTGATCCCTGTTCTTTTAATTTTTCTGCTTTACCCAAAAATTTTATCAAAATTACCTTTAAGTTCATACACAAATCCTGTTCAAAACATAAAAATATTCAGTAAAAGCAACCTTTTATAACGAAGTACCCGCATATGAATTAAAGTAAAAGAAAAAAATTTCCCACACTACAAAAACCAGTCTAAAACAAATCTTTATTAAAATTAGTATCTTCTTCATAGCATGATTACATCAGCGTGTTGCGCACAACATGTATTTTTTTAAAATAACATCCCGCTGCCCTCTCTGTACTTTCCCTTTTTCCCCTGCGCATGCGGTATTTTTTTTGTGCCCCCTGTTGACCTTGTGCCCCCCTTTACCCTAGGCCGGGAAAGCAAGCGTTGGTTTGCTTTTCCCATTAAAAGTGGGTGTTTCCTTGCGGGAAGAAATTCGTTGCTTTTATAAAAATTTTTGGAGTTCGTGCTTTCCCGGGGTTCTCTGGATTAAATTATGTAATGATTTAAATTGAATCTTTTGTCTTTTTAAAAAACAGGTTGGTCCATTTTCTTTTTCCGTTTGTTTCAGGGAAATTTGTTGGTTAAAATTTGTTTTTACGTTCCATTTGGAAACTTCCCTAATCTTCTTCAAAAATGTAGTGGGTTTAAATTTTGGACGGGACAGGATTTTACCTAAAAGTATCGATGGGACAACAATGAATCTTTCTGAAAGTTTTTTAAACCCTCAAAATTTAAATCAAAAGGGCGTTCTTTACGGGTTTAAAATTTCTTTCGGGGGGAAAAAAGCCCTTTCAGCGGGGCCCCTTTGGAAAAATTTGTATTGTATTTCTAACTAAAAAAAACTAGATCTGTGTTTTGGAGCAGAGCGTGATTTGGGGGGCGGGGCCCCACTGCGTGGGTCGTTTTTGTCTCGCCCTACAAAGGGGGAAAGGCGGCGGGCCGAAAAAAAGGGCCCGTGCCCCTTTTTTAATTCTCAAAAGTAAAGCCTTTGGGGACCCAGATTTAAAAAAAGATCCTTTTTTGCCCCCAAAAGCCCCCACAATAAGTATATGTATTTACCCTACAATGTTTATAAACCCGGGGGTTATGCAAAAAAAGTCGCTCTCCCCGAAACGATCGGGCACCCCCTTCTTTTTAGGGTTAAAAGCTTATCAAACTTGAAATTTAATTTTTGTAGCCATTCCCCGGGAAATTTCTAATCCTGTTTTTTTCCATTTTTGCCCTTTCCTTCCCCTCCCCACTTCTTATACGTGTTGTATTTTAAAAATTTTCCCTACCCCTTTCATCCCAAAGAAAAAACAAAAACCCTTTTCTATCTTTCCCCCCTCCTTTCAAATTTTCCCGGGTATTTTGTATAAAAAACAAGTGGGTTTTTTAAACCCTGTAGGCCACATTCCCGCCCTTTGAGTTTTAATCCTTAAAATTGATTTTTTTTGGTTTTCAGGGCAAAAAAAATTTACATAGCTACACCCCGAAAGATTCTTTTTTTTTGTTTTGTAGTATTTAAATTTTAATCTAATCGTGTTTAAGATTTTTAAAAAAATTTTTTTGGAAAAGTATTTACTTTTAAATTTGGTTTTTATAATTTGGACATGCTGTTAAAAAAGTGCATTTCTGTTTCATCTACAGGAAAAAAGGGGCAGGTTCCCAATCAAAAAAACTACCCAATGTTTTCCTATTGATAGGAAATTTCGTTTTTTCCCTTTTCCTCATTTTTGTTAATGTTTTCCCTAAATTTTTTTATGGGAATTTTGATGTAAATTTCTTCTTTTTGATGAAAGGTTTTGTTTGGTGTGTATGTTGTAAAACTCTCCCCTTTTGTTATTTTCTCATGCCAATTTTGGTTTAAAACCCAAAATCTATAATTCTTTTTTTTTAGCCCCTTTATAAATAGGTTCATTACTTACCCCTTCATTTGCCCTTTTCCTTGAAAAACCCAAATACCTTTTCTAGACACCCTTTTTTTCCCTTTGTGCCCAGTTTTGTGTTTTAATTACTTCTATTTTTTCCCTTTCATATGCTTTTTTTGGGAAATCCTATTAGGGGGCATTTTTCCTAAAACGTACCCAAATATCTAATTGCTTTTTTAAATACTATCTTATAAAACGGGATCTGCCAAAATCTCCTTTACTAGATTTTTTGGTTTTTTCTTTCCTACCCCTAAATATTTTTTACATCCCAAGTAGATGTACATTTTCTACTTGAATACATATTTACTCCCCATACCTCAGTGCTTTTAAGAATAGTGGTTTGTTTTTGGGTATCAAAAAATTTTTAAAATAGATTTCATGTCTATATTCCTAAACTGCCTTTGGTTTTTCTTTTTCAATCACCTTACCTTTACCCTTCCTGCGTATTCTGGGGGGAGATAATCGGGCTGGGTTTTGGTTTTTCAATTTTAAAACCCAAATATTTAAAAAACCAAATTTACAATTCTAATTCATCCCCTTTTTTAATACCATTTCTCTGCTTTTCCCAAAAGTATCCCCTTTCCTGAATACCAGACTTTTGTTTTTGTAGTTAAATGTTAGGCCTATTTGGTCAGAGGTCTCTTGGAGATTTTAAGTTGTTTTTTAAACCCTGAGGGGTTATCGATATTAGTGCTATATCGTCAGCAAAGAGTTGTAGGAAATTATTTCCTCAGTTCCGGGGTAAAAAATTGGTAGCCAGGTCTTCCTCTAAATGTTACCTTTTCTGCCCTTTCTGTTTAAAAAGGGAAAAAATTAAGGGGGGGATAGTAAGCCCTTGTTTCACTCCTTGAGGACAGTGGGAAAAATTCTGTCGGGTTATTCCCATGTCTCACACATCCCTAAAAACTTTTCTTTTACTTTCCCCTTTTAACATGTTTAACATTTTGGGATATTTTATTTTTCTTTGGTTTCCCCCCAAGCTTTTTCCCGGTTGACGGGAAAATCGAACGTTTTTAGGGATAGTCAAGGGAATGTACGTATAATTTGTTTTTCTTCTGCCATAAAAAGCAGTTATTTCATTTTTACCGGGAGTGTAAATTTGGTCTTGGTAGAGAATTTTTTCAAAATCCTTTTGGGCTCTTTGTTTATTTTTTTTCTCTTTTCCCCCGTTGTTTAGTCTTCAAATTTATTACAGCTGTGAAAATTTTATTAAGGGCAAAATGGGGAAAAATCCTCTTTTAATTTCCGGGGATTTGTTTTAAAACCCTTTTAAAAAAGGGCACAATTACGGTTTTTGTCCATTCTTTTGGAAAATAAATCCTGAAATATCTTTTTAAAAAATTTTTATTAAAAACCGGGGTTATGGTTGTTCTGTGGTCAAAAAAAAAAATTTCTGGGGGGTTTCCGTCAAGCCCAAAAGTTTTAATTTTTTTTTCAATTTTTATTGCTAGATTTATTAAAATATTGTTTCTCTTCTTTAAATTTTCTTGTTAAATGGTTTTCCCCTTTTTCTTCGACCAATGTTTTGCCCCCTTTCCCATTGTTGTTTTGCATTTCAGGTGGGTTGGGGGTTTTTAAAACACTTTAAAATTTGTTTTCCCCTTGTGAAAAATTACTTATTGCTGGTTTTTGAAACCCCTTTTCTTTTTTGTCCCTTTTTTAATGTTCCAAAACATTTTTATGTTTTTTTGGGTTTTTTGTATGAGTGCCTCTTTATTTTTGGGTTTACTATATCGTTTTTTTCTTCTCTCTGGTTGTTTCTTTAAAATTTTGTTCGTTTGTTTGCAAAATAACCCCTTTCCCTTACTTCATAAAAATTGGGGTTTTTGAATCTGTTGGAGGCGTCATTGTACAAAATTGCGTTTTCGGGATCTTTTTTCTTCCCTTCACTTTCCTTATCTTTACCACCCATTTTTGTTTTGTTATCCCTCCTATGCCTATTTTCCCATAATATTTTTTCCAAAGCCTCTTTTAATTTTTTATTGAAATTTTTCAATTTAAAAATCTATATCAGTGTCAATCCCCCGGGTTTATCTGTTCCAGTAGTTTTTTAAAAATCTCTCTGTTTTTTATATGCTTTTTATATATTCTTGTTGTTTTGAAGGGTCCCATCAAATTTTCTTTACAAATTTCTTTTAAATTTGTTTCCGGGGGGTCGGGCAATGTGTTTCTGTTTTACCATATTGATTGGCAATGGTGAGTTTCCCAATTTTTTCCCTGGAAAACCCCAAAATTTTTTATTTTTACCAATAAATTTCAAATGCATATATAATAATCAATTTTTACTGTTCCCTCTATCAAAAATGGGAATGTGTATCCCACCGTCAAAGTTCTCTGAAATTGGCCCAATTTGAGGTTTTAAATTTTAAAAATTTTGTACAAATTAAATTTAAATTTTTTTTTCCGAAAAACCTTTTGGGAAAACAGAGTCCTTTTGCCTTCGTGACACACACCTTGTTCATTGTTTAATGTGTTCATCTTTCGTTTACAAAAGGGACCCCATTCCCCTTTCGTGCATTAAAGTCCCCTCCAAAAATTAGAAAAAAATCTTTGTTGCTCTATTTTGTGTTAGTAAATTTTGCCCAGCAGTTTAAGGTCCCTTTTAAAAGTTTTTTCCCAAAATAAAAAAACGGCCATAAAAACTGGGGGTTTTTTATATTTTCCCAAAAACCATAATACCCTTCCCACAATTTAGAAATTTTCAGATAAAAACGTATACAAAATACTTTTTTACCCCCGGTGCTTATTAACTAAACCCTTGTCACCCCTTTTTTTTTAATTAACATGAAAACCCCCCCCCTAAAGGGTTGGGCCCATTTTGGTAAATTTACAGGGGGCCCAAGGGGTTTATAAAAAAAATTTGAGAATTTTATTTAAAAATCAAATGACTCAAAACGAAAAGTTTCGCTCGGAAACAGCAGATATAAAATGATGTATTATTTCAAAAAAATCTGGGTCATTTTAATTTCTAAAGCGGGACCTTTACTTTCCGAAAACCAAAAAATACAGCGTTTTTTTCCCTTTTTTAAATTTTCCCCTTTAGTCAAATTTCCCTTTTCCTGTTTTTCTTTCCATTCACTCTTGTCTCGTTCATTTTTATTCATTCACCGTGTGTTGTCCCCCCAATTCCATCTTTCTCTAGCATTTTCATTTAGCTTGTTTTTCCCGTGGTTTAATTTTTTGGTGGGCATTTTTCTTTAATTTTGTGTGTGCCCTTTGGGCCCAATTTTATAAATTTTTTCTTTTCTTTTCTTTTTCCCTTCCCCTCTTTCCTTTTGCTGATTGAGAACGGGGGTTTTTCCAGGTGGTGTGGTCGGGTTTTTTGTTGTTCTTGGAAATGTTTGTATCATTTTTAATGCTTGTTTTCCTGTTTGGGGGTTGTTTTTGGGTTTTGGGTTTCCCCCCCTTTTTTTTTAAATTTTACCCCCTTCTTCATATCAAGGGAATTTTTCCCTGCCCCTTGGGGTAAGTTTGGTTTCTTCCCAATTTTAGGGTTGTCGTGATTCAATGGGTTTTCGTGCTGTCTTTCCCCTTTTCTATGTGGTAGATTTAAAACGCCCCCCGCGAAAAAAGGGCGTTTCTAGGGGGGGTTTTGTGGGCAATCTCTGACTCAGTCATTTCATGCTGTGTTTTTCCTAAGCTATCTCCCTTGGAAAAATCCCGATATGTTTAAAATTTAAACCCCTTAAATTTTTATCCTGTGCGTGAGCAGTTGGGGGGTACTAGGAGTGTGAGGGATTTTGTTAGGGTTTTTCCTTGACCCCGATTCTCCCCGGGTGGGGGGAAAAGCCTTTTATTTTTATCTACTTGGCATCGTGTTGTTTGCCTTGTATGTTGGCCCGGGCCCACTTTTTTCTGCAAAAACCCCCTTTTTGCACTTTCCTTTTCTGTCTTTTTTCCTGCTTTCCCTCACCAAATTTACTCTTTCTTTCCTTTCAACCCCTTCCTTCTTCTTTTCAAATTACTCTTTCTTTCTAAAACCTGTTTTCTTGATTTTTTTGTTCCACTCTTCTTCTTTCGTCCCCAAGAACCTCCCTGAACAACAAAAAAATCCAGTCGCTGCCCCCTTTTATTTCCTTTTTGGGATTTAAACTCTCCAAAAACCAAACCATTTTTTTCCCCCCCTTCCCCTCCCTTTTGCACTTTTTTTCAACCTATCAAACTTTCCCCCCGTTCTTTCACTCTGTTTCTCTTTTTTCTCTTTTTTTCTCCAATTTTATTTCCCTTTTTGCTCTCCATCATCCCCCCCCCATTCCCCCAGTCAACAAAGTTTCTAAAGCCACTTGCACTATAATCACTTTCATTCATTCCTCTCTGCTTTCCCTTGTCCATTTGTTTCCCGAATGTCTTTTGGGAAAAAAATTTTTATTTGTAGTCCTCTTGCTGTGGTTTCTGTCTAATTGTTTATGTGGCTGTCCTTTTTGGGTTTTACTGTGGTCTTTATTCTTCTTCCCCATACGTTTTCCCCCCCCCATTTTTACCCCGACTTGCCTTTTTGCCTCAGGTCACGTAGGTTTTGGGGCAAACTTTTGGGGCTTCGTCCTGTTTGAAAAACCGGGATGGGGCCCGCCTTCTTTTCTTTTTTGCCCTTTCCTCTCGGTTTTTGTAGGATCTTCAGGGGGTCTCCCCCCCCTGAGGAAAAAACACGATCCCAGGGTTTTTGGGTCTCTCTGCGGGGAAGGGTCCCGGGTTTTCCCAGATGTAGTTTATTGCATCGGAGGCCCCCTGTCTTTGTTTTTCCCTTATTTGTTAGGTTTTCTCTTGATCAACCCCGTCACATCTCTCTCTCTGCTATCGTTTGTTCTCTCTTTGATCCCAAAGAAAATTTAAATTATTCCGTCTGGAAAAAACTTTCCATTTTGGTCCCTTTCTTCCCATTTTATTTGTCCCGCGTGCATATAAACTTGCGTTGCCCCCAGTGCCTTACTGTGATTTGGGTTTTCTTGTATTTCTGCTTAGGTCTTGAACATCCCGCCTTTTAATTTATTCAATGGGTCCCCCATATCGATTGTTTTTGTTCCATCTTGTTGTTGATAGTGGTGGTTTGTAAAATTAAAAAGGGGTTTTGTGGCGTTGTTATTGCGTAAAGAGTTGTGTCATCTTGGTGTCTAACTTCGTGTCTAAGTTGTTGAAATTTTCCCCTTCCCGCTTGGGCTTCTTGCTTCTTGTTTTCATGTTCCTTTTCTCGTTAATGTTCCTATTTGATCCCGGGGCCCCGGGTTGGTCTCCCCATCATTGGCCCAAAGGGTAGTCGTCTGCCCCAATAGGCTAAATGGAGAATAAGAAGTTTAAAACCCCCTATTGGGGACCGGGAAAATTTCCCAAATTTAATCTGTGATGTTGCGAAGCCCCTACCTTTATGTTGCCAACCAGGGGTCTTGACTGTCGTGCCCTTCCCCATCCTTTTCCATCTTTTGGGTTTACGTTTCTTTGACCCCAGGGTATGAACACTAGCCCCTTTTGTTTTCCTTACACACTGGTGGGGGCCCATGGCCCTGGGTTGTGTTTTTCGGCAAAAGTACCGAAGGGTTTTGTACTTAACCCTCGAACCTGCCATCGAAACCCCCCACTGACCCTTTGGTTCCCCAAAAACCACTCCCCTTTTGGTTCACGTGCCACGTAGGTTCAGAGCTATCCCACAGAAGCACCAAAAAACCCTTTTCAAGACATTTTTCTCCGGCCCCCCTTAACCCCCTTTCCCCCCATCTTTTTTTCTCTTCCCCTTCCTTCTGCTCGCCCCCAGTGAAGGGACAGAAAGAACCCCATTCTGGCAGGCCCGATTTCACAGACCCCCATGGGGTAAAATTCCCCTTCTTCAAAAGCTTTGTAACACTTTCTAAAACCCTTCGATATCCTTTGCCTTTTGTAGGGAAACCCCAAAACCCGTCGAAAATAAAGAACTCCAAAAAGTCCCTGGTATTTTTCCGCCATCTTTTCGCGAAATCCCGGGGGGAGAGGGGAAAAGAAAAGGGGGGAGAAGAGGGGGGAGAGAGAGAGAGAGAAAGAGAGAGAGAGAGAGAGAGAGACAGAGGGGAGAGGGCCAGAGCGGGGAGTTTACCAAAAGGCCAAAAAACCCCAGAAAAGAAAGAGGAAGAAAGGGGTGGGGGGCCGAGAAAAAACCCCCACCAAACAAACATGGAATAGGGGATACAAACAAGAATATACAAAATTTTAAATTTTTAAAATACGGGAAAAAGGGCCTCTCAGGGTCTGGCAACACTTTTGTTGTATTTTCTTGTTTTTTCATTTATTTTTTTTATTTGTTTACATTTATTCAGTTTTGTTGGGTTTGTTAGTTTTGCATTTGTTTTTTTTCATGATTTTGTATTTTAATACTTTTCTTTTTTCTTTCTTTCTTTTTTCTTTCTTTCTCTTTTCCCATTCGTTTATCAATGATAATTTATCCTTTACCGAACCCAAATTTTGAATCGTTTCCCCTTTGTCAAAAAACTGCATTTTTTTATGAAATTTCTTCAGGTGTTTTCCCGGTAACAAACGAGCGCACGCACAAATTTTGTAGACCTATTATTAATTTTGTTTTTTAAAAAAAAAAGAAAACCCGCCCCAAAAAAACCCCCACATTACTACATGATCAAAAAAATAGACAAATAAAGAAAAGCCGGAAAAACAATGTTCGCCGTTTTCACTTAAAATTTCAAATTTTAAAAATATTGGGAGGAGAGGAGAGGGGAGAGAGGGGAGAAGGGGACGAGAGAGAGGGAAGAGAGAGAGGGCGAGGGGGAAGGGGGAGAGAGGAAAAAAAAAGGGGGAGAGAGAGAGAGAGAGGGGAGGTTTTCTTTTAAGGGGGGGGGGTGGGGGGGGGGTAGGGAAATGGGAAAACCACTCATGCTTTTTCCCCCTTTAAAGTTTCCCCCAAAAGTGAGTGATACATTACAAAAAAAATCCTTTCCCCCCCCTGAGGTGGCGCAACGCAAAACCGAGAGAATTCGGACCAATTTGAACCCCAAAAAGGGGCAAACAAATAAAAGAGAACAAACAAAAACATCAAAAAAACCGAAAATACGTTTAAATTTGGGGTCCCGTTTCCCCACAATTTTTTAAAGGTTCTCTCTAGCTCCCTTTTTCCATCTCACTCCCCCCCCCCCCCCCCCGTTTTTAAAAAAAAATAGGGGAGTGTGTGGGTGTGTGTGTGTGTGTGCGTGCGTTTCGTGCGTGCGTGAGTGGTGGTTTGGGGCGTGCGTGCGTGCGTGCTGCGTGCTGTGTGTGTGTGTGGTGTGGTGGTGGGTGTGGTGTGTGTGTTGGGGGTGTGTGTGTGTGTGTGTGTGGGGCTGTGCGCGTGCGTGTTGAGTGGGCACGTGCGGGGGCTCCCCGTGTACGAGGTATGTGCGTGCGTGCATGTTGTGTACGCGTGCGGGGTGTGCATGCATGCGGTATGTTTCGTGTGTGCGTGCGTGCGTTCGTGCGCGTGTAGTGCGTGCGTGCGTGCGGGGCGTTTGTGTATGTGTGTGTGTGTGTGTGTGGGGGGTGTGTTTGGGTGGGGTGTGTGCTTTTCGCGGGGCGCGCGCGCTCCTTTTATGTGACGTGGGGGACGTGAGTGCCTTGTGTGTACGGTTGGGCCCCTGCGTGCATGCGTGATGTGTGTGTTCGTGGTGCGTGAGGTTCGTGCGTGCGTGCGTGTTTTTGTGTGGTGTGTGTGTGTGTTTTCTCCATAAATTACAAATTTTTTTTCTCTGCCAACCCCTAGCGGAAACCCTTTTTGTAAAAATGCTAAACAGAGATTTTGAAACCCTTTTCCCGCCTTTCCCCCCCTGAAAAATGGAAATTAAAAAAAATAGGGCCCGTAAAAATTTTAATTTACGATTTCGGGTTTTTGTGGTTTTTTTCAGTATTCCCAAAAATTTTTTTTTTTTTCTTTGAAAATTATGCCCCGTGGCAGTTTCGCCTTAAACCCGATCAAAGAAAAAAAGATGTTTAAGTTTGTTGAAAATAAGGGTTGAAGAAAAATACCCAAACAGGGGGTTAAAAAATGCAATTTTAAATATGCACCCAAACCTCGGCCCCAAAACCCCCCTGTGTGGTGGAAGGTGTTTTTTGGGATTTCGTTGGGAAACAACATTTTCCCCAAAATAAAGGGAAAAAACTAAAAAAAACAAAATGATTAGATAACCCAAAAAAAATACCAAAATGAAAGCCGAAAGAATGAAGAAAAAAAGGGCCCGAATGAAAGAAAGAAGAATGAATGAAAAGAATGAAAGAATGCATAAATAAAAATATAAAATGAAAAAACAAATTTAAAAAATGTGTTTCATGATGGGTTTTAAAAAAGGAAAGGGTAGATAGATGAAGAAAAGATAGATAGTAGATAGATAGATGATAGATAGATAGATCGATCGATCGATTCCCATAGCTAGTAGGTACTAGGGTAGATAGATGATAGATAGCTTGACGACAGACAGATAAAATAAACAAATGAATTTATTAACTAGACCCAAATTTATTTATTTAATAAATACAAGACCCTGGGCTGCCCCGATAAGGGGTTACCAAAAAGATTTCCCAAACACCCCAATCACTTTCGCCAAATGAAAAACCAAAAAAAATTACTAAGGGTATGAATAAAAAAATAAAGATTTTTAAACCCCAACATTTAAACCCGTTCAGGCATTTTTTAAACAGACCAAAACCCGGGCCCTGGGCGAAAAGCAATCGGTCAAGGAAAAAGTGGCCCCTTTCTTTGGGAATGGGTCACCCACAAGGGACTTTGAAAGGGAGCACCCTTTTTTAAACCTTTAAAGGACGATAAAATTTTGGCTCAAGACAAGGTCCCCCAAACCCCCGTTTCCCCGCCCCCCCAAAGGAATTGCCTGTGAGTGGGCCGGGAGGCCCGTTTGTTTTTGTTTGTTTTTTCGTGGCTTTTTTTTTTTTTTGGGGGGGGGGGGGGGGGGGGGGGGTAATTTTGTGATTTACATCATTTTTTTTTTCCTTCCCGTTGGCCAATTTCCTAAAACCCCTTAGGGCTGCCGTGTTGGAACCCGGCCTATGACCCAAAGAAAGAAAACAGAGGACAGGAAACTAAAGTGGGGGACACGACAGAATGAAAAGGGAAAAATGTTGGGGAAAAAAAACGACGAGACGACAACCACCCACCCCCCACCCCCACACACACACAGACACACACCCAGAAAACCCAAAACACACC
Source organism: Conus ventricosus (assembly GCA_018398815.1). Classification (NCBI taxonomy): domain Eukaryota; kingdom Metazoa; phylum Mollusca; class Gastropoda; order Neogastropoda; family Conidae; genus Conus; species Conus ventricosus. The sequence goes on along the minus strand of JAFLJL010014835.1, from coordinate 12,544 downwards.
AAAACCCCCACACACACACAAAAACACCCACACACACAGAGGAAAAAACAAAAAAGCCCAAAAAAGCCGGCTACGATGGAGTAGGAGTGGTGGGGGTGAGGAAAAGAGGGGGGGTGTGGGGGGAAAAACAGAAAATTTTGGTTAAAAGAGAAATTTTTTTTTTTTTTTTTTTTGGCCCCTTTACGGTTTTGGAAGAAAAAAAGAAAGAAAAAAGCTTTCGAGGGGGAGGGTGGGCTGTTTAGGGAAAACGACACAAAAATAAAAAAAAAACTAAAGGCCATACAAAAAAACACGGACATTGTGAAAAAAAAAAAAAAAAATCACGACGCGTTTTCGACCTGGGGTGCTTCTTTTTTTAGGCAAAACAAACAGCATTCAAGGGAACGAGAAAGTAAAAAGAACAAAAAAAATTTGCCCCCCAGTTTGAGGAGATGACTTTACCGTCTTAAGTGTGCTTTTGTTTGGGGAAAAGGACATTGAAACTGAGAACCAAAAAAACCCAAAAAATTAAAAAGAAAGTCGCCAATCTTCCCGGGAAAAAAAAAATAAAAGAGGAAAATTTAAAAATTTTAAAACCAAATGTGAAACAACAACGGTACCCCCCACCACCCCATATACAAATTATACTACTACTACTACTACTAAATATACTCTATCTACTACTATACTACTACTCCCACCCACAAATACAAAAAAAAAAACAGTTGAAAAGGGGGTCTTGTTTCGAGAAGTTCCCAACCCTTTTAAAACTTCTTTTCTCTTTTCTCTTCTTTTCTCTCTCTCTCTCTCTTTCTCTCCTCTCTCTCTCTGGCGGCGCGCCCCTTGTTTGTGTGTGTGTTTTGGGGTTTGCGGGGTGTGTGTGTGTGTGTGTGTGTGTGTGTGGTGTGTGTGTGTGTTGGGTGTGTGTGTGGTGGTGGGGTTTGGGGCGTGCGAAAAGAGTGAGGGGGGTGTTGCTCGGGGTGCGGCATTTCGCTTGTCCGTGATGTGTGGTGTTTGTGTGTGTGTGTGTGTGGTGTTTTGTGTGTGTTTTGTGTGTGTGTGTGTGGGAAAGGGATGTTTGGAAAGAAATATCGGGGTTTTTAAAATTAGGCCGGGAAAAACAGTTTTGCTTTCCCCATGAGCACAGCAGCTCCCAAATGGGCCAACACCCAAATGAAACAATTTATTGCTCTCACGGAAAGAAACTGTTCCCAAATAGCGGGGGGAAAAGCCCGCCTGTGGGCTGTGTCCAAAGCGAAACCCCTGGAAAACCCCGGCCCATTCCGTACCCGGTTTTAGGCACTGTTTCAAAGAGTTTAATTGGAAAACCCCGTACTAGATTCCTGCCCCCAGAGAAGTCGGTTTTGGGCCCCCAAGAGAAAGGACACTTTGCCTGTCGAGAACAAAAGGATGAAAAAATTTTTGGGCTCTGTAGTGGGCTTTTTTAAAATTAAACTGTTTACTAGTGGCCCGGGTTATGATAAAAAAGATGGCTGCCCATCTTTTAACAAAAACCCAAAAACAACAAAAAAAAATGTTGCGTGGCTGTGCCTTTTCTGTGCGAAATTTAAAAATTTCCCCTGTGATAAATCCCCGAAAAAAAAGATTTTTTATCTTTTATTTAGGTGTAAGAATTTTTTTGTGGGGTTTCAATGCAAAAGTTTTTAAACCCCATGTACCGGTAGATAAAAAATGTAGATAGATTGATGGTAGAAAAGATTGATAGGCAAAATCGTGTGGTGTGTTTTTTTTGGGGTGTGTGTGTGTGTGTGTGTGGGGTGTGTGTGTGTGTGGTTGGCGTGGTTTTGTTTGCGGGCGTATCGTTTTTTAAAAAAATAAATTTTTTTTTTCTCCCAAAAAACCCAATACTTTCCCATTTCACTTTAAAACTTCCCGTTCTTATCCCGAACCACGAGGGAAAAAAAAAAACCAGCCCGAAGCGTTATTGTGGTTCCCTTTTTTTGCTCTAAATAAAGCTGTCTTTTGGGGCAGTGATCCTCTTTTATTTATATCCCACAATGTTTTGGCATCAATATTGTTTATGGATTTCCAAAAATGGGGTCACAAAAAAAATAACGTTTGTTTTTTCCCCCCAGTTTTTGGGGCGTAAAAATTTTGTTTTTAAAATTGACAAGATATTCTCTCTCTCTCTTTTCTCTCTCCCCTCTTTTCTCTTTTCCCCTCTCTTCTCTCCCCTCTCTCTCTCTCTCTCTCTCTGTTGTCTCTGTCTTTTCTCTCTCCCCTGTCGTCTGTCGTCTTTTGTCCCTCTCCTCTCTCCTTTTCTCCCTCTCTTTTCTCTTCTCTCTCTCTCTCTCTCTCTCTCTCTCCCCCCTCTCCTCTTTTCCTCCCCCTTCCTCCAAACCCCCTTTCCCCCTTCCCCTTCTTCTTCTTTTTTCTTTTCTTGTCTGCCCCCAAACCAGATACATTTTGTTGCCGAGCTTTCAAAGGGAAAACGCATTTGTTTTTACTGCTTTAGTGACAAAAAAAAGGGCAAAAATAGCGGAAACCCAAAACCTTTTTGAAAAGACAGAGGTCTGGCCCGGGTTAGAAAATCCCCGCTTTGCCTGGTGGGCCGGTCTGGGGAAACTGCCCTGGTGGGGGCCTTTTCTAGAATCGAGTCAACCCGTCAAAAAGTCCTGGGGTATTATGGGAAACTGCGAGTGTAGTTTTTGTGTGTGTGTGTTTGTGTGTGGGGTGTAGTTTTGGTGTGGTGTGGTTGTGTGTGTGTGGTGTGTGTGTTGTTTGTGTGTCTGCCCGCGTTTCGGTATGCGTGGTGTGTGTGGGGGGGGGGGGGGTGGCTGTGTGTGTGTGTTTTGGGGGCGTGTGTGTGTGTTTTGGGCTGTGTGTTTGTGTGTGTTTTGTGTGTGGTTTTGTGTGGTAAGCATGGGCGTGAGTGTTGTGTTGTTTTGCGTGTTTTGTGGTGTGGTGTGGGGTGTGTGAGTGTGTGTGTGTGTGTGTGTGTGGGGTGTGTGTTTGTTTTTTCAGGTGTTTGTTTATGTGAGAGAGAGGGGGGAGAAAAGGGGAGGGGAGAGGGGAGAACGAGGGGAGAGGAGAGGGGGGAAAGAAAGAGAGAGAAAAAGAGAGAGAGAGAGAGAGAGGGAGAGAGGAAAAGAGGAGAGAGAGAAAAAAGACAGACCCGACAGGGGCCCGCCGGGCACCCCCCCGCCCCCCAGCCCGGGCAGCCCTTTTCAGACCCACCGGGCATACCGACAGACAGACCGGGGCCGACTAACCGCAAAGAGGGCAGACACCAGACGGATAAAAACAAAAGCGATTGTATGAGAAAAGCTATGGACGCCCTTTTTGGCAGTGTTTCTTTAAAATTTGCCCAAAACAACAAACAGGACCCTGTTTCTCCCCCGCTGTTTGGTTGGTGGTATAAAATGGGAGGGAAATTTACAGTTTCAGCCTTATAAAAATAGTTTTCCCGAAAAAATGGAACTTTATCAGGGTCGTATCCCCATCCAAATTTTTATTTTTTTCGTTTGTCTCTTTTTATTAGTAACGAATTTTTAATATGAATTTCTCTGGGTTCCTTTTTTCTGCATTCGCTTGGGGTTATGGACGGTTTTTATTTTTTTACAAAAGGGGGCAGACGTTGTCCTAGTGGTTTGGGGTGACTGTTTACTGTCCCCTGGCCCGAGTTCCTTTTTACAGTCATACAAAGAACCTGTCTTGAAAAATGAAAATATCCAAACTGACACACAAACAAAAGCGTAAAGTGCTGTATGTAAAGTGTATAAACAAGTTATGAAAGTGAAACGAATTACTGCTAATTTTCACAAGCGTTTAGACCTCTTTTTCGTTGTTTTGTTTGGTTTCTTGGTATGTTTGTTTGTTTCTAGGTGTGTACTCGTCAAATATATCTTGGTACCAGAGGATTTTGTCAAAAAATGAAAACAAAAAGATGGCATGTTTTGGTGAGAAAAAAAAGAGGAAACAGATTAGTTACGAATGTGATGGAGATGTTCATTGTAGCGGGACTGTTGGCTTTCAATGTCTCTTCCATTTCTGAGGTGCCACCCCCCCCCCTCCCCCCCCCCCCCCCCCCCCCCGGCCCCCCTCCACACTTTTCTGAAAGTGGGAAAACAAGTAGTATGAAACTCTTGCATATAGACCAAATTATCATAAACGCAACAAAATAGTTGGGTATACAATGTTAATTACCTGCAACATAAAAGCGGTCGTCGAACGTACAGAAGAAAGGAAATGACACAAAACGCACACACTAAAGACACAAACAGACAGATACGAACACAACACATTTTTTAAGTGCCACATACATTTCTGTCTGCTTCTGGTTTTATCGCACATTATTATTATCAATATAATCATGAATATTTATATAGCCCCTGTCATCGGCTAGAGACCATGCTCTAAGCGCTCTACAATCCACATTGGTTTACGCAACGGGCTGCCTACCTGGGGAGTGCCGACAGAAGAGCTGCCAGCTGGCGCTTCATTCAGTCGTTTCCCGTGTAATCCAGTCAGTATCGTTCACTCAATTTCCCTACTTCCTTCATTCTTTCCATTTCTCATGCAGGGTGCATGCTATGTGTAACGTCTCATCTATACCAACGGCCAAACTGGCCTCTCTTCCGAAAGCTGGTGATGGGATTTTATGTGTGTGCAAGATGTCATGCGTACATTCACACACGGAACCTCGGGTTTATAGTTTCACTCGAAGGACTGTATGGGGAATGAAGTCAGATCCAATGTTAACCCCGAGGGCAAAATCCCCCTGTACCAAAACGGTCCCGCGGAGAATCGAACCCGCAACCCCAGGCCCCCAAGATTATGAGTCCGGCGCTCTACCACTGAGCTATTCCGTCTGCTTGTATCTTTCTTTTTTTTAGATCTAGTTGCAAAGTGAGGCGATTGCAGACGGAAATCTAAACAAATTCTAAATGTTGATGCTAGCGAACCGCCAAAACATAAACGTGGACATGCGAATTACAAGACAAAATACGACGCGTTTCGACCTCATAGGTCTTCCTTAAGCAAGAAATAAAACAATCAGAAGACAAAATACGACGCGTTTCGACCTCATAGGTCTCATCAAGCAAGAAATAAAACAATCAGGACAACGAAAATGAACGAGCAATCACTTACCTTCATCCACTTTAGCGCGAGATAGGCGTTTCTTTTTTTGTTCAGAGTCTTTTTTTACACCAACGTAAAAATAAACACAAACAGAAAGGCTTGTATTCAGCAACGCTTAAAAATACCAACTGCCTGCTCATACCAATGCATGGTTTAAAAAACCGCTTGCACAACAGTGAGGTTAACTATGTTAGAAATAAATCAGGATAACTTAACAAAGGGAGTATGGCAAGAAGACGATGAAGAAGCACAAGATTTGAGAGAAGAAAAAGGAGGGGGAGGAGGAGGAGGAGGAGGAGGGGGGGGGGGGGGGGGGGGTGGGGGACGAAGCAAAAGAAGAAGAGGAAGAAGAAGAAAAGAAGAAACATGACTAAAACTCGAACACCCTGAAGAAAACAGAGAATAACAAGGAGGAGGAGACGAACAGGAACAAAAAATACCAAGATCAAGAGAAAAAAAGGAGGATGAAGAGAGGAGAAGGAGGTGGAAGAGGTGGAGGAGAATTAGAAGAAGAAGAATGAGAAAGAACACACACACACACTCACACACACACACACACACACACACACACAAAACACACACACACACACCACATCACACACACACACACACACACACACACACACACACACACACACCCCACACACACCACCACCACACACCACACCACACACACACACACACACACACACACACACACACACACACACACACCCCACACACACACGTGCCATAAAATTTCACCTCCAGTGCTGTTGCTGACGTGTAGGTTTCAGCAAGGACAGGCCTTGTCAAGCTAAAGCCATAAAAACGAAATAGGAAACCCAACGACTGAAAACTTGGACTTTATCTTAAGACCAAAAAAAAAAAAATCAGATTTTACTCTCTCACCCCACTCACTCACACACACACACACACACACACACACACACACACACACACACACACACAACACACACACACACACACACACACACATACACACACACACACAGACAACAGAGAGAGAAAGAGGAGAGAGAGAGAGAGAGAGAGAGAGAGAGAATAAGGAGAGAGAGAGAGAGAGAGAGAGAGAGAGAGAGAGAGAGAGCATGTGTGTTCGCGTATGCCTACTGCATGCATGCGTGCATGAGTGCGTGTTTGAGTTATCACGCACGTATGTGTGCATGCGTGCGTGCGTGCATGCGTGTGTGCGTGCGTGCGCGCGGGCGGCGCGCGCGCGTGCGTGGTGTGTGTGGTGTGTGTGTGTGTGTGTGTGGTGTGTGTGTGTGTGTGTGTGTGTGTGTGCACCAGCGTGAGTGCGTGCGTACGTTTGTGTGTGTGTGGGGGGGGGGGGGGGGGGAGAGAATGTGTCGAGGTACTGATATGTGTATATAAAGAATGGGCAGCGGGACTTTCCCATTCAAAATCGATCACGTATGTTGTCCCCGGCCTTTGGAAGATAGAAGACATTAATTTTATCAGTTCTGCACGTGTTTTGCATTTTCATGTTTGCAGCTTGTCTTTGTGTTTTGAATATCAAGATGTAAACCCGAATTTCCCGGTGGACGTAAAAAAGAATTGAACTCAATAGGTAAAAACAAACAAACAAAAAACAAAAATAAACCCGATAAATAATGCCTGCGTGTCTTATCCTGCCAATGCATTTTCACACGGCTTTTTGTCGTGAGGAAATACCCAGAAGAAACGCTAGCCTAGTAAGCAGTTTCTTGTTTGCCTGCAAACGCTGTGTTTTTTTAAACACTAAAAATCGAGTTTTCTAGGAGGATTGCTCAGTAACAAACAAAGTTGTTGTGAAGAACATCGATCAAAAGTATGGAAACCTCAGTGAAAGAAATACCCTGATTCCTAAGTGTTTTTTTTCTTTTTCTTTTTCTATAGAATGGGTAGGGGGTGGGGGGGTTGGGGGGATGGCGCAGTTATCCTAGTCTGCCAAAATCTATCAGATGCCTGCAGAATATTTTCATTCTGTCTAGTCTTCACAGTAATGTAATAAGTCTTGAAGTCTGCGCGTGCTGTCCTGGATTTGTTTATTGCTGCTTATTGAAACACCTTGTGTATATGTGTATGTGCGTGCGTGCGTGCGTGCGTGCGTGCGTGCGTGCGTGCGTGCGTGCGTGCGTGCGTGCGTGCGTGCGTGCGTGCGTGCGTGCGTGCGTGCGTGCGTGCGTGCGTGCGTGCGGGCGTGCGTGCGTGCGTGCGTGCGTGCGTGCGTGTGTGTGTGTGTGTGTGTGTGTGTGCGTGGGTACGTCGGTGTATGTGCGTTGTGTGTGTGTGTGTGTTGTGTGTGTGTGTGTTGTGTGGTGGTGTGTGTGTGTGTGTGGTGTGTGTGTTTGTAATTGTTTGTGCATACGTGCGTGGGTGCGCGCGTGCTGTGTGTGTCTCTGTGTGTTGTTGCTGTTGTTGTTGTGTTTTGTTTCCCCCCCCTTTCCTCCTCCTCCTTCTATCATCGCCATCATAAATCATCATATATCATTCAAATCAATCATCATCACATCATCTCACATTGTTATTATTTTTATGTGATGTTGTGAGAAGGTGGAGACGATGACGACAACGAGGGCGACACGTGAAAAAAGTGATGATGTGATGAGAGGTGATTTTTTTGTCATCGTTTTTTTTTATCAGTAAATTATTTTTATCTTTATTTTTTTTTTTTATTATTATTCCTTTAATTATTTTATTATTTTATTATTATTTATTTTATTATTAATTTTTATTTTTATCGTTTTATTATTATCAAAAATATCATTTTTTATCGGTTCATCAAAATTTTCATTATCATTTCATCATCACAGTCATTATTTTTTTTTTGTTGTTTTTGTTATTGTTGCTGTTCTTATAGTTGCTTTTATTTTATATCATCTCATCATCTCATCATTCATCATTTTTTTGTTGTTGTTCTGTTGTTTTTTCCCGGGTTTCCTGTTTTTGTTTATACTTATCATATACCCTTCATCATCTCATCATCATCTTTTATCTCACATCATCACTCATCTTTTTCTTCATCATCGTTGTATTATTTTTTATTTTTGTTGTTGTTCTGCTGCTGGTGTTTTTTGTTGTTACAATAAAATTTCTTTCTCATCATATCACTCATTATTTATATCATTGTTAATCATCCAACACTCATTATTATTATTTTCATCATCGTTGTCGTTATTTTTATTTTTGTTGTTGTTGTTCTGTTGCTGTTTTTGTAGTTTTTTTTGTTACAGTCATCGTCTCTTTCAATCTCTCATCTCTCACCCTTGCCCCTTTATTTTGCTTCGCTTCTTTCGTGCCAACACACATGTCTGAACCCCGCTCACATTGTCCTTTTTCATGAATCCCCCCCCCCCCTCCCTCCCCCCACTGTCTCCCCCTACCTCCCCAGCCCCGTCGTTCTCCCCAACGATTCTAGAAACAACAAAATGCCACATTCTGTAAAGAGGAGACCCGGGGGGAGGGTAGAAGACGTTGAACCGCGGGTGCAAGCTAAACAGCGGCCCTACGTTTGTCATCTTCTCCCCCAGGACTTTTCCCAAAAACCCCCGCCGGTGGTGAGCAGAAGGGTTGATGGAGACGCATCATTGGGAAAGAAGGTTCCCTCCTGGTAAAAGAAGTGTTTTGGGAAAGCAATTTGGGGAAATGGCCGCATCCCCCCTTGGGCTTCCCTGGAAAAATTTTTGGGGCTTTATCAACAGATTGAACAGTCGTAAAACCAAACCAAAAATTTCTTTGAGATGCCCCATTCGGTTTGGGAAGGAAAAGAAAAAAAACCCTAGGCTGTAAGCTTAATATGAATTTCTAAAGCCTTGTGAAAAGAGAGAGAGGGGGAGAGAGAGAGGAGAGAGAGGGGGAGGGGGAGAAAAGAGAAGAGAGAGAGAGGAGAGGAAGAGAGAGAGAGGGGAAAAAAAAAAAAGTGAAAATTTGAAAGGATAAAAATATTTTAAAATTTTTTTCTTGATAAAATTTATTTAACCCCCCCCCAAAAAAACCCCAACACAACCCCCCCAAAACCACAAACCCCCCCCGGCGGCCCTCCGGGGTTTAATCCAACCAAACCCCCGCCCCAAAAACCCATGGGGGGGCCCGGGATGAAAACCCCCCACAACCCCCCCCCAACACCAAACCCCCCCCCACAACCCCGGGACCCCCCCCCCCACCAAAAAAACCCCCCCCAAAAAAACCCCCCCCAAAAAAACCCCCAAAAACCCCCAAAAAAAAAAAGGAGGGGGAAAATTATTTAACCTTTGGATCTTTTAACCCCGGGGGTGACCCTTTTGAAAAAATTTAAAAAAAACTTTTTTTGGTTAAAAAAGGGGCAAGGCCCGAAAAAAAGAGGACGAAAAGAGGGGGGGGGGAGGAGGGGAAAAAGGGGGGGAAGAAGGGGGAAAAGAGAGGGGAGAGAAAGGAGGGAAAAAGAGGAAAAGGCAGAGAAGAGAGAAGAAAAAAGGGCCAATTAGGGGGGGGAAAGTTTAAAAAAAGCCGAGGGGGGATGTGGTGGGGGAGGGGTTTTAAGGGGAAGGGGAAGGGAGGAAAAAAAAAAGAAGGGCTTTTTTGGAAAAGGGGGGGGGGGGGGGGGGGGGGGGGGGGGGGGGAGACGGGGGCAGGTCTAATAAGGGGGGGGGCAATGGGGGCCCCAAGGGGGGGGGGGGGGGGGTTTTAACAGGGAGGTGGGGTTTGGAAAAACAAAAAAAAAAAAGGAAAAAAGGACGTGTGTTTTCACGAGGAAAGTTAAGGTTTTTGGGGTTTGATGGAAAATGATTTTTTTAAATTTAAGGGAAAAAAACCCCAACCCAAAAATGGGTTAAAAAGATGGAAAAAAAACCCAAAAAAATGTGAAGGGACAAAAGGTTTAAAAATGATTGGGGAAAAAAGGGGTGGGGCCCGTGCTGTTCCTCAGGGCCCAATTTTTAATTTTTACCCCCTTTTTTTTTCCCCCTTTCCCCCCCCAGAATTTCCGGGGAATGGGCCCGGGGAAAGGTGTCTTTTTTTTTAAAAACTTGGGGTTTTTGGATTGCCCGGGATTTAAAAAATTTTTGGGGGGGGGGGGGGGGGGGGGGGGGGGGGGGGGGGGGGGGGTATATGCAAAGTTTACCCTTTTTTAAAAATAAAAATTTTTTTATTTTTTTAATTTTTAAAATAAATTTTTAAAAAAAAAAAAAATAAATTTAAAAAAGAAAAATAAATTTGGGGGCTTTTTTTAATTTTTTTTAAAAATTTTTCCCTTTTGGGGCCCCACAAAGAATAAAAAAATAGGGGTTAAAGCGAAAACCCCAAAAAAAGGGGAAAATTTTTTTAAAAAAAGAGGTGAGCCCCGAAGTAATTAATTTTTAAGGGGAAAATTTTAAGGCAAAAAAGGGTTCCCAACGGTGGAAAGGGAAAGAAAATAATAAAAAGTAAAAAGGGTTTTAAAAAAAAATTAAAAATTTTTATTTTTTAAAAAAAATTGAAAAAATTTAAAAAAAAAGTCCGGAAAAAATTGAGGGAAAGTTGTTTGAAGTGCAAGAAATTTTCAAAAAAAAGGTCTTCCTTGACTGAAAAAATGGGGATTTAATCTTTCCCCCAGTTGAAATTTTTTTAACAATAGGGTTTTTGGGGGGGTGGGGAAAAAAAAAAAAAATTTTTTTTAAAAAGGGGGTTCAAACAAGATCTCCCGGGGGCAATCTCCAAGGGGGGAAAAACCCCAAAAAACCCCAAAAATTAAATTAAAATATTAAAAAAATTTTTTTTAAATTTTTTAATATTAAAATTTAAAAAAAAAAAGGGGGTTGTTTTGGGGTTTTTGGGGGGGTTTGGGGGGTGGGGGGGTGGTGGGGGGGCCCCCCCGGGGCCCCGGGGAAAAAGCGCCCATGTGGGCAGGGGGGGGATTTTGTTTTTTTTTGGGAAGGGTGGGGGGTTGGTGTTGGCCCCCCGGTTTAAAAGGTATTGGGTTTTTTGGGGGGTTTTGAACCAATTAAAAGTTTTTGAGGGTTTCAGGAAATATTATATATTATAATATATTTAAAAGAAATCATAAGACTTGAACTGGCTGCTGCATTTTTACATATATTTTTAATATAAATTTTCGCCCTGTTTTGGGCTTCCTCGACAATTGCAATCACAAACTCATCAGAGTTTGTGATTGCAATTGTCTGATGAAGCCCCAAAACAGGGCGAACATTTATGAAAAATATAATGTTAGAGTGCAGCCCAGTTCAAGTCTTATGATTTCTTTTAAGTGTATGCTGACTATTGTGAGCATTGTCTGCTTGAACGGATTCCTCAGCGGAGCGGTGCCTGATTATGGAAATCTGAATCAATCAAAAAGTATATATATATATATATATATATATATATATATATATATATATATATATATATATATATATATATGATAGACTAATAAATTCAAAGGATAAGTACCGAGCACCATACCAGCAACTTGCAGAGCAGCTTGGTGTTGCAATGACTGCAAGAAATATTCAATTATAAACAAAGCTTGCTCTTACTTCTTAGACTGAAGAAATAGGGGGAGATAAGCATTCATATCTGCAGTGGTAGAGATTCTGCCTAACTAACAGTATGTGCTTGAGTGGGTGAATGGGGAAAATAAAATAAATGCTTCTCAAAATGAGCCTTCAGCAAGCTTATAGTCTCCAAGGGGGAGACAATCTCCAATGGGGAGGAAACTCACTAACATATAACTCCATATATATATATATATATATATATATAATATATATATATATATATATATATATATATTATAATTATTAATATGTGTGTGTGTGTGTGTGTGTGGTGTGTGTGTGTGTGTGTGTGTTGTGTGTGTGTGTGCGCGCCACGCATGCGCGCGTTCCTGTCCAAACATGCGACCTGCATGCATGCGTGCATGTGTGTGTTTGTGCGTGATGTTTGTGTGTGTTTGTGCGTGCATGTTTGTGTGTGTGTGTGTGTGTGTGTATGCGCACGCCCACGTGTGCTTATAGTCAGGTACTTGTGTCTTTGAGATGATGGTAATTGAATCCTATATTATATAAATGTTTTTGAAGAGTTGTGTCAGGAAATTAAAGAAAATATACAGAATCATATAATTTTATAATGTTGTAAATTAAGCTTCAAACGTAGAAGTGATTCGTTTAAGCTCTGCTATCCTGTATTTTGAAAATTTGCATATCCGAAAAGAGTCTCTCATAAAGACTCTGAATTCTGAAGTGAATAATCATGTATTCCCTGCATGCTGTTATCCCACACATGGCGAAACCATATGTGAATAAACGCGTTTCAGGCAAGGGACTTTATCCAATTTGCTATTAGGATTATGTGAGCTGATTGGGGATGCCCTTATTCACCCCTGTATATACCCTTCACCCGGAGTTCTGCACATTTAATGTACGCATTTACAAATATTGTTTCTTACAGTGTCACTATATATCAATCAGCTGGGTATTTTGGACTCACGGCTATGAACAGGTTTCATTTTTCCTATATGATC
>JAFLJL010014834.1:34233-48644 GCA_018398815.1 Conus ventricosus | reverse complement strand
AACAGGGTCTGGGGTTCAGAGTTGAGTGAACACATGTATTGAAGTAGCTCTGTAGGACGTCTATCCCCTAAACTATGCATATTCAACAGTGCAGTGTCTTTTTGAAACTGTGTTGCCTCGTATGCATCTAAACGTGCTGCTTTGAGGGCCTTGTATTTCTCAGTAGCCGGGGGTGTTTCAATTACTGCTTGGACACGCCTGGAAGTAGCCGAGTCTAAAAGTTGAACCACATGATGGAATTCGGTAAGGTCAGTTGTAATGGGCGGTGTGTGAGTGGCAAAGGAAGCTTCCAGGCGTAAAAACCATGCATGCACTGGCATTAGTTGTCCAAAAAGGTGGGGCTTTGAAAGCAACAGCGGCCACTGTGGGGGGTGGAGGGACTGCTTGTGCTGCATGAGCGAGTATTGTTGACGAATGGCGTCAGCAAGTTGCTGGATAGCTTCTGACGTAGGCTCCATACTACGAGTGGTCGTAGCGTCTTCTTCTTTTTTCATAAGAAAGATGGAAGAGTTTCTACTCACGTCGGGGTCACCAATGAAGCAACACAAACTTCGTATGATAAAGTTTCATTTGTTTAATGAACAACTGTCTGCTTTGCAGCCCATGGCGTCAACTCAACTGAATTTTTACAACCACTTCCGGTCAAAATCATATATCAAACTCAAAACCGAAACTCCACCAAAATACTATGTAAACCCACAAAGCCTAAGACGTTATAACAATAAGAATACTACAACGGTTTGATTTTCGAGCTCTGTCTATCGCTACGCATGGCACGGAGTTGTGTGGACAACATAAAGCAAGTTACATATTGAAAAGGTTCACTTGTATGCACTAAAGAAAATTCTTGGCGTTCATACCAAAACCCCGAATAAGCTAGTTTGTGGAGAGACGGTGCGGAAAGTCATCCTATTTATATAGAATCAAATATTCGATGGAATAGATATTGGCTAAAACTAATATGAATGAACGAATATAGGTTACCGCTAATAACTTATATGATGTTGTTGAATGTGTAGATCCCAATAGCAAACAAACATGGGTCATGAATGTTCGTGAAATTTTATGTCAAAATGGGTTTGGGCTGATATGGTTAAGTCGGGGAATGCAAGATGTAAAAGGTTTCCTGAATGAATTTTGTCAATGGTTGATTGACTGTGGGTGGCAAAACTGAGAAGATCATATGCTGTGAAGTGAAAGATTCTCTTGGCACAGTACTTTTATATCCTCTAGAAACCGTGAAAGCTATTTTCTACTGGATGTACACAGACGCATTAAGCGGCATTTGAAGACGTTTCGAGTAGGAGTCACTGATATGATAATACATCGCAATCGATGCAACAACAAAAAAGGAAAAAAAAGATGCAAAGCATATAAACGTACTCCCAGTTTATCCTGAATACGCGTGATATATTCCATAAAGAGTAAAACCATCTTGGGCTGGTGTAACCGTTAGTAATGGCTATTCTGGTAAACATCGGCCATCATCTGTGACCTCTAATGAACATACTAACAAATTTTCAGAAACATCGGCCAAGAACTTTCTGAGATTTTCCATTAAGAAGAAAACCATTATGGGCCGTTAGTAACGGCTGCAACGGTAAATTTAAATTACCGGGCATCTCTGTGACCCATAATGAACATACCTACAAATTTCCAGTAGGATCGGCCACTTACTTTCTGAAATATTCCATTAAAACAAACAAACAAACAAAACATGATCCGTGACCCATAATGAACATACCTACAAATTTTCAGAAAGATCGGCAAAGTACTTTCTGAGACATTCCATAAAAAAAAAAACTATTATGGGTCATTACAGCCGTCAGTAACGGCTACAACGGTAAACTAAAATGTCGGGCATCACCCGTCGCCCATAATGGACATACCTACCAATTTTTCAGAAACTTCGGCCAAGTACTTTCTGAGATATTCGATAAAGAAGAAACACATTATGAGCCGATATAGCCGTTAGTAACGACTATATCGGTAAACTAAAACATCGGGCATCATCTGTAAGCCATATTGAACATACCTACTACTTTTCACAAAGATCGGCCAAGTACTTTCTGAGATATTCCATAAAGAAGAAAAACTGTTACAGGCCTTTAAACAGCCTTTGTAACGGCTATAACGTCAAAGTAAAACATCGGGCATCATCCGTGACCATAATGAACATACCTGCCAATTTTCACAAAGATCGGCCAAGTACTTTTCGAGATATTCCATAAAGAAAAAACGTTACAGGCCGTTACAGCCGTTAGTAACGTTTATAACAGGGTAAACTAAAACATCGGGCATCATCCGTGACCCATAATGAACATACCTGCTAATTTTCACAAAGATTGGCCAAGTACTTTCTGAAATATTCCATAAAGAAGAAAAACCGTTACAGGCCTTTACAGCCGTTAGTAACGGATCTAACGGTAAAAGAAAACGTCGCCCATTTTTCGTAACCCATAATGAACATACCTACAAATATTCAGAAAGATCGGCCAAGTACTTTCTGAGATATTCCATAAAGAAGAAAAACAGTTACAGGCCGTTACAGCCGTTAGTAACGGCTATAATGGGGTTAAACTAAAACATCAGGCACCATCCGGGACGCATAATGAACATGCCTACAAATTTTCGCAAAGATCGGCCAAGTACTTTCTGAGATATTTCATAAAGAAGAAAAACCGTTACAGGCCGTTACAGCCGTTAGTAACGGCTATAATGGGGTAAACTAAAACATCGGGCATTATTCGTGACCCATAATGAAGATACATGCTAATTTTCACAAAGATCGTCCAAGTACTTTCTGAGATATTCCATAAAGAAAAAAAACCCGTTACAGGCCGTTACAGCCGTTAGTAACGGCTATAACGGGGCAAACTAAAACATCAGGCATCATCCCTGACCCATAATGAACATAAGTGCTAATTTTCACAAAGATCGGATAAATATTTTCTGAGATATGCCATAAAGAAGAAAAACCGTTACAGGCCGTTACAGCAGTTAGTAACGGATATAACGGTAAACTAAAACATCGCTCATTATTCGTGACCCCTAATGAACATACCTACATATTTTCCAAAAGATCGACAGCGTACTTCCTGAGATATTCCATAGAGAAGAAAAACCGTTTCAGACCGTGTACAGCCATTAGTAACGGCTATAACGGGGTAAATTAAAACATCGAGCATCATCCATGACAATTAATGAACATACATACAAATTTACAGAAAGATCGGCCAAGTACTTTCCGAGATATTCCATAAAGAAGAAAAAACATTACAGGCCGTTACAGCCGTTAGTAACGGTTATAACGGTAAACTAAAACATCGCTCATTATTCGTGCCCCATAATGAACATACCTACAAATATTCAGAAAGATCGGCCAAGTACTTCCTGAGATATTTCATAAAGACGAGAAACCGTTACAGGCCTTTACAGCCGTTAGTAACGGCTATAACGAGGTAAACTAAAATATCGGGCATCATCCGTGACCCATAATGAACGTACCTGCTCATTTTTACAAAGATCGGCCAAGTACTTTCTGAGATATTCATAAAGAAGAAAAACCGTTACAGGCCGTTACGGCCGTTAGCAACTGCTTATAGCAGTAAACTAAAACATCGGGCATCATCCGTGGCCCTTAATGAACATACCTACAATTTCAAAAAGATCGGCCCAGCAGTTTTGTCTGGAGCGAGTGGAACACATTTTGACCACGGACACACAGACAGACACACAGACAGCATTTCTTCGTTCCCATTCTAAGTACTCCCTGTTCTATAAGAACTGGGAGTACAAAAACATACAGTAAACGATTTACCATGTATAATGCCCAAGCGCAAACGAAGATTAATTACATGTTTCACTTTGTTTACCTGCTCTCAATGATCTGAGAAAACAATATATTCCTCCAAAGATTATTGCACATCCATATCTGTTCCGTACACCTCTACTTACGTAAATCAGAACGAACACATTATGAAGAACTTGTGCTTAAATCTGTTTAAAATTTTCCAAAGACGCACAATTTTTTTTTTTATGGGACACATCAGTTAATCTATTTATGATATGATTAATATTCAGAAAACCAGCTCTAAGCCCATCTTTAGATGGCCAAGTCCTAAGGGTATTAGGCATTGTAGCCACAATAAGTACAGGAGCAGTGTTAGATGCCAACTGTATTTATAGTAACAAACACAAAGTGAACAAATATACACACTTTAAGTGTAAAACTGCACTGTTAAATTATCTAAACAAGAGGCTACGCAAACACAAAAAAGTGGCGGTAAATGTTAGTACAAAAGAATTAGGAATCAAAATACACAAGCTTCTCAATTTATGAATCACACGTCACAAATCCTTCAGAGATAGCTCGCGATCTTAAGAATGTGATGATGAAATTATAACGAATATCAGAGTTGTCTCTCAGGTCCAGTAAGTCCATGAGTATTATTGAAATGTTCATCGGTACACATACATGTTCACGCGTGCAAATACATAAGTTTTTTTTTATTCGCTCATGGTTTTATTGTCTTCATTGTAATGATTTTCAAGGGCAAATCCTTTCATTTACTTGTAAAAAAAGATTACAAACGGAAAACGTGAAAGAAAACAGCACTAAAAACAACAAAAATGACAGTAGATCTTATCTTACATAAACAGATTACAAAGCTGGAATAAGTTTACAAAATGAACAGCAAATCCTATTTAACCTATTACAAAATAGGCACAATATTGTGTCTACACTGTCAATGTCACACATTAACCTTACTATTCTGGAGCGTTGTCCTTCTTTTTCAAAATCAAGAGAGAGAGAGAGAGAGAGAGAGAGAGAGAGAGAGAGAGAGAGACAGACAGACAGACAGACAGACAGACAGACAGACAGACAGACAGACAGACAGAAATAAACCACAACCCTAGATTCCTAAAATTTTCTATACAGAAGCATAGGAATCGATATCAACAGTACAAATAAATTGATGGTAGTCCTTCGGATCCGAAGATGACGTTAGCGTTTCTGCAACTCATCGATGTACGCGGAGGTGGCTCTGCAGCCCCAATCTGGAGGCGCAGAGTCTGGAACAGTGGGGGCACTGGAAGTCCGTTGTCGTGATCACTGCTGCTGCTGCTCTGTGGCGTTGATCCCTGGCGGCAGTCAGCTTTTGGCGTCGAGTACTTTCGAAGTTGGTAGCGGCTTTGTGAATTGTGGCCCGCCACAGAGGTCGGTCACTGGCGCACTCCTCTAGTTCTTTTGGTTTGAGTTCGCACCACTGGAGGTTTGATTTGACTGAGTCCTTGTACCGTTTCTTTGGGCGTCCTTGGTTTCTCTTGCCTTGCAGAAGCTCTCCATACAGCAGTCGCCTTGGCATACGGTGCTCTTCCATACGGATGACATGCCCCACCCATCGAAGCTGGGCCTTGATGAGCATGGACTCGATACTTGTAGTGTGAGCACGGTCCAGGACCTCGAGGTTGGAAACACGGTCCTGCCATGGATTCCGAGTATGGAGCGAAGAGCTCGCATGTGGAAGTTCTCCAGCTTCTTGACGTGTCTGCGGTACAGTGTCCAAGATTCGCACCCATAGAGGAGAGAGGGCAAGACCACTGCGTTGTAAACTCTCAGTTTTGTAGTCAGCCGAATGTTGTGTTGACTAAGCACTCTGTTGCGGAGTCTTCCCAGCGCCTGGCTTGCTTTGCTGATTCGGGCATCAACTTCCCTGTCCAGGGAGCCATCACAGGAGATGGTGCTTCTAGATATCTGAAATGTTCAACGTTCGCAAGCTGGGAGTCGTCAATGACGATGGTGGGTGCCGAGGGGTTGGTGTTTGGTGCGGGTTGGTGAAGCACCTCAGTCTTGCCGAGGCTGATTGTCAGCCGAAGAGCTTTGAAGCATCGGAGAAGCGGTCAAGCATCGTTTGCAGATCGGATTCTGCATGGGCCACCAGTGCGCAGTCATCGGCAAAGAGGACTTCTTGAAGGAGATCTTTGATGCTCTTTGTCTTGGCAGTGAGGCGACGAAGGTCAAAGAGGGAGCCGTCCAGACGATAGCGGAAGTAGACTCCCTTCTCCAGGTCTTGGACAGCGTGGGACAGCATGCAGGTGAAGAAGACGTTGAAGAGGACCGGAGCTAAGACACAGCCTGCTTCACGCCATTGCTGATCTCGAAGGCTTCCGTCACGTTTCCACTGGAGAGGACCTGGCCGGTCATGCCTTCATGGAAGAGCTTGATCATTTTCACAAACTTTGGTGGGCATCCAATGCGCTCGAGGACTGTCCAAAGAGCTTCCCTGTTGACCGTGTCAAAGGCCTTGGTCAGGTCAATGAAAACAGAGTATTAGGGGCATGTTTTGTTCGATACACTTCTCCTGAAGCTGTCTGACAGCAAAAATCATGTCGACAGTGCTTCTGCCGGGTCTGAAGCCGCACTGCGCCTCGGGGAGGTTCTGCTCGGAAACAGTGATGAGTCTGTTGAGGATGACTCTGGCGAAGATCTTTCCAGCAATGGAGAGTAGCGAGATGCCTCTGTAGTTCCCACAGTCGGCTTTGCTTCCCTTGTTCTTGTAGAGGGAGACAATCAGGGCGTCGCGGAAGTCATCTGGCATCTTCTCCTCCTCCCAGATACTCCGCAGGACATCGTGAAAGGCTTTTAGGCGTTGGGGCCTGCCGCCTTGTAGATCTCAGCAGGTATTCCGTCCTTTCTGATGCTCTACCGGAGCTCGTCTGGAGGATTGCTTTCTGGATCTCTGCAATGGTGGGGGGGTACTGCAAGTGTGTCTTGTATTGGCTGCTGAGGGATCTGGTTCAAGGCATCCGAGTCGACTGACGAGGGCCTGTTGAGCAGGTTGCTGAAGTGTTTCTTGCCAGCGCTTGCTTAGTCCTTCTTGGTCCTTGATCAGGGTTGCGCCGTCGGAGGACAGTAGCGGGGAGCAGCCTGATGCTGAGGGTCCGAAGACTGTCTTCAACGAGCCAAAGAATTTCTTGGCGTTGTGAGAGTCGGCGTAGCCTTGGACTTCAGTCGCTTTGTCCTGCCACCACTGGTCCCGCATCAGACGTAGGTCGGTCTGCACTTTGGCCTGGAGAGTCTTGAATCTCTCGCGTTTGGAGACGGACGATGGGTCATTCTGCCACTCGATGTAAGACTTGTTCTTCGCATGGAGGGCTTCTTTGATCTTCTCATCGTTCTCGTCAAACCAGTCTTCATGGGCTCTGATTTTTGCTCCGAGGACCTCTTTTGCAGTCTCAGCGACCATGTCCTTAAAAGAGGACCATTTTTCTGTTCCATCTTCAGGGGTCAGACCATCTTGGAGCTTTTCTTCAAGTAGTTGTTGGAACTGGGAGAGGCAGGTCGGGTCTTTCAGTCTGGCGACATTGTAGGAGGCCCTGACAGTCTTTGGTCGGTTTCTGTGTGGCGGTGGTATGTGCAGGGTCATTACAGCCCTGACCAGCCTGTGGTCAGTCCAGCATTCAGCACCTCTCATGACTCGGGTCACCCGGACGTCCTTGATGTCGCGTTGGCGTACGATGATGAAATCAATCATGTGCCAGTGTTTCGACCTCGGGTGCATCCAGGTGGTCTTGAACTTGTCCGCCAACCTGAACAAGGTGTTGGTGATGCAGAGGCTGTGTTCCGCACACTTGCTGAGGAGGAGCAGGCCGTTGTCGTTGACCTTGCCTACTCCGTGTCTGCCGAGAACGCCTTCCCAGCTGCTATGGTCTCTTCCTACTCTGGCGTTGAAGTCCCCAAGGATGACGAGTTTGTCATTTTGAGGAGTTGACCTGATGGACTGGTCAAGTTGTTCGTAGAACAGCTCTTTGGTGTCGTCTGGGCTTGTGAGCGTGGGTGCATACACACTGATGATTGTGAGGTGTCTTGACTTGCTGAGGGGGATACGCAGTTTCATGAGGCGTTCATTGATGCCAACCGGGAGCACAGGTATGCTTTTGAGCAGGGCTGTCCTGATGGCGAATCCAACGCCATGGATCCTGTCTTCGGCTTGTGGCTTTCCCTTCCAAAAGAAGTGTATCCACCTCCCTCTTCTCTTAGGGAGCCTTCATCAGCAAGTCGGGTTTCGCTGAGTGCAGCAATGTCTATTCGGTATCGCTGGAGTTCATTCACTACAAGCGCTGTTCTTCTCTCCGGTCTCGACGTACTGGCTCTGTCCATTAATGTTCGAACGTTCCAGGCTCTAAAAGGAGTTTTCTTTGCTTTTTCTTTTGCATTTTTCGACCGCAAAATGGATGAGTCTGTCAACTGCGGAAAGCTGACCAGACTGTAAAGGGCAAGCATTTGTTCGGGGCACCTTTTCTAGCCCCTCCCCCATGCGGGGGTGGGCAGTGCTGTCCTAAAGAGGCTGCCCAGTCGCCCACGGGTGCTGCCGGACTCTCCTGTTGCCCTCGGATTCAGGAAAAAGAACGACCACCTGCCCATGGACTGCCTACGTGCAGGATTGTGACTACAACTGCCAGTGGTCATCTCCACCTGTTGCTTCGCCACGTGCCCATCGCCGCAGGACTTGAGGTGAGTGCGTTGACAGATCGGTGATGAGTTGCATAACGGACCTTGCGTGAAGGTTTTATAGTGGGAAAATCGTTGCACGGGGGTAATCCACTCTCTTGGCCTGGGGAGCCTTGATCCAGTGGCACGGAGAACCGTTACAACGGGAGACTGCCAGGCTGCAGTGGATGACCAGGACTTCTCAGGGTGTCACGTCCATGCTCGTAGCGCTCCACAACACTTGCTGCCACCGCCTTCACAACGTTGGATCACCGATGATCTCTTTCGCTCGTTCCGCCGGGAGTCAGTCTTCACATGCAGTAGGGCTGACATAGCCCGAGCCTAACTCACCGAGGGTTTCAGACCCGACGGCTACCCACACCTGGTTTAGCCGGCCTGCCAAAGCCGTTGCCCGGGGAGTGGCCGCTGTTGCATGCGACAGCTTCTAGGAGCCACAGGTGTGAGCTGAGTGACAGGTGAGGACCAGTGGCAGACGAGCTGCCCTAGAAAAGGACATGGCAAGCCCCCCTGCTAAAGGTACTACCTCTCCCTGACACCCCATACCCCCACAAAATAAATCCAGAAACGACGGTTGAATTATCGCTGCCACGATAGGCTTTGTTCAGGACTACACATATACATACACGTGCGCACGCGCACACAAATCTCAGTTTTCAATAATAAAAAAAATCATATCGTTGCCATTTGTTTGCAAAATCAACATAGTTCATATGCATTTTTGCAATGCATTTTTTCTATTTGGTATTTGGATTTTTATATATTTCCTGAAGACAGGAAACAGAAGCAGCACCTTTTTAGCTCTGGATTTATATACAAAGAACTTTGCAGAGGTACAAACGTAATGAAATATTATGTCAGTTTTTGTAAAAATTCTGGTCAGTCCAAAAACGTGTTGTCACGTCGAATGTGAGAAAGAGATGATCTACAGTTTCCTTTTCAGACGACAAAAAGTACATTTGTTATTTTCAACGTTCATTTGTTCAAGAACAATATTTGTAGCCAGGATCCTGTGAATTAATCTCATATGAAACAATTTCAGTTTAATTTCTTTTATTTTGTGTGTGCAAAGAAACACATTTTTTCCAGTTCAATGCTTTACCTGTTTCATTGTTCCTTTTCTCACAGCACCTTGGCTGTGAGTTATCTGAATTTAAGATATCATAATAAGGTCGAGCTCCTTTCTTTGCACTCCAAATGATACTGAGAGCTTTTTCAGTGCTCGTAGACACATTGTTAGTGAATCTGAAATTCTTCGTTTGAACATATTTTTCCGACAGATTTTAAACAACATCTGTATAGCATAAAGTTTGTTTGAACGGTATGCTTTTGCTTGAATTTTTCATATGTCATGAACGACCCTGCTTGGTTTATCAAATCCGCAAGATCATATACACCTTAGTCTGTCCAATCCTTGAAAAATATACTTTTCCCGTCTATTTTAATGTTTTTATTGTAAAAAAAAAAATGCTTTCAGCCAAGAGATCACTAGGATCCTCAAAACTAACTTTATCACCAAAGATTTTATATGCTTGGAAAGTGTCATTCATAAAGGCATTAGTCTCTTTTCGGCTACGTGGAAAAGTATAGCCATATTTCTTAAAACCCTTTATCAAAGGATACATTGTTGCATTCATCTCTTTTCGGCTACGTGGTAAAGTATAGCCATATTTCTTAAGATCCTTTATCAAAGGATACATCGTTTCTATCACAGACTTCCATTTATGATTACTGAATTTAAGTCTTCTAATCCATGTACGTTTCAATGCCATTGTCATGTGTTTAAGTGTAGGTAAATCTAATCCTCCATTTCTAACATTTTTTACTTTGTTTTTCGGGCTATTCTATCTCGTTTGTTATTCCATACGAATTGAAAGTATTGCTTTTGAAGCTTAGCCATAAAGATGTTTGGTGGATTAGGTAATAAGATCCAAAGACATATTAATTTTGAGAGAATCAGTGATTTTGAAACGGCAGCTCTGCCAACATGTGTAAAAACTCTCTTACTACAGGCGTTGAATGACGATTTTATTTCAAGAAATTTGTCTTTGTAATTAAGTTCTATGCAGTGTGATAGGTTTGGGGAGAACCAGATTCCAAGGGTCTTAAACTGTTTCAGTTTCCCGTCTATTTCTAGGTGGGGCATATATCTAGTCTTTGATAACACTTTGCTTCCCAGCCAAACTGCTTTCGTTTTCTTTTATATTCGTATACAACCCAGATACTTTTGCGAGTTTGTTTAAGGTCTGTATTGAATGTTCAAATGATATTCTGTCCCCTTCGTTTGTCAGCTGTATATCGTCTGCAAACTGAGACAGCTTGTGTTCAGTTTGGTTTATGTGTATTCCCTTAATGTTTTTATTGTCCCTGATCATGATAGCTAATACTTCTGTGGACAATATAAATACAGAGGGATATATGGGGTCACCTTGTCGACAACCTCTTTGTATTTCAAACCATGTTGATCTCTGACTGTTTACTACTACAGATGATTTAATTCCCTTATGAATTCACTTATCCAACGACACATATCTTTACCAAATTCAAATGATTTTAATACCTTCAACATAAATTGCCAATTCAAGGAATCAAACGCCTTCTCAAAATCTATGGAGATAAGCATGCCTGGGAGTTTCTCTGTTTTAAAATAATGTATCAGATCATAGATTAATCTAGTATTGTCCACTATACATCTATTTGCCATGAACCCCGCTTGATCTTCATTGATTAATTTGGGAAAAACGGATTTAATACGATTTACTATGCAAGAAGACCCTATCTTATAGACAACATTGAGCAGCGATATTGGTCTCCAGTTTTCAATAAAGTCTTTAGGTTTGTCTCCTTTTGGGATACATGTAGTTATTCCTTCTTATGACTGGCTTAAAGCTCTAAGCTGGTCAAAAAGCAGGTATTCAGAAATTAAGAAAAAGTCTAATCTACTTTTTAAGAGGGCTCATCTTTCGCCATGTGTATCTCCTGCTGTCAGGGTTACATTCTCTCCATATATCTGATAACTGCAGTTAGTCAATCATGTTCAGAACTGCATCCTGAGTTTTGGGATTATTATGTTTATAGTTGTCATAAGCAATTGAAGGGTTCAATATAAGGTTCCAACCTCCAAACGCTATATTACGAGTTTTAAAACTTTTTATAGTACTTTTTAAGTTTACATAAAAATCTGGGTTGTCCCTATTAGGTCCGTATAATTAAATACAAGCTGATCAAGCTCCATATATTTTAACAAGATAATCATGAAGTTACCATCTTGGTCTCTGTGTATTTTTATCTTAAATTCAATCGTGTTATTGAATATGACAGATACACCTCTAGAAGTTTAAGTATAAGGTGAGAAAAAAAAAACAATTTATAGCCCCACCCCGATGCAACGATGTGTTCTGATTTCTTATCGAAGTGTGTGTCTTGTAGACAATAAATTGAGTGTGATTTTTTATCTGGATACTGGAATACGTCACGTCTTTTCTGAATATTACCTAACCCTTGCAGTTTAGTGATACAATAGAAATGCTAGTCATGAACAGAATTTACCAGACAACATTCTTTTCGAGATGTACATTCTTTGCAAGATGTCGATTTTGCTAATGTACGTACTGACACTGGTTGTATACATATAGCAGAAGAAACAAAGCATGGAAAAAGTCACAACTAAAGCAATGATAGTGATAATAACAATAATAATAACAACAACAATAATAATAATAATAATAATAACAATGTTAAAAGTGTGATCAGCACCTGAAGTCTTCACTTGATACGTCGTTCGTTGCCATGAGTTTCAAGTCTTTATAATTCGCACTCAGATATATACAATTTTCTATATAATGTGCCAAAAAGAACAAAATGGAAACAAAAGACACACACACACACACACACACACACACACACACACACACACACACACACACACACACACACACACACGCACGCACGCACGCAGACAGGCACGCACACATACACACACACACACACACACACACGCGCGCGCGCGCACACACACATGCACTTCCGGATCAACATGGCGGCTGATCTCTCCATGGACTAAATCAGTCGTAGCAGAAGACCTATCATGGGCAGAACAAGATACAAAAGGAAGCATGATAAGAAATGAAATCCCTCCATAAAGTCAACTAGAGAACCATCGGAACCTTCTACAGAACCAGAGCTACGTGCATCGACTGTTACATCGACTGTGAGATCTGAAGGGAAACAGTGCGGGCAAAACTCCACCAACGGCCGTACCTTGAAATGTATGGAATGTTTAGATCTAATTCCCTGGTCACACACTGGACTCCCAAGTTACATGTTGTGCGTGTTTTTGAAAACTAAACGAAAGTTTATGTGCGAAAATTGTGCATCAGGTTAAATGAGTCCTGAAACTGATGAAGGAAATTCATCAAGAAAGAGGTGAGTCTGATCAACGGGATAGACCTACTTTTAGCGCTTGTTCCAGTGTTGGCAACCAGATCACAAAAAGGGACCAGATGAAAGACAACAATACAATAACAAAATCAAACACAGCTTCTCAGACAGAATTTAGGCTATAAAAACGAAAGAGAGTCTGACGAATGAAATAAATGCGTCGATTTTAGATCTAAAAAAACACGATCTCAAACAAATCGACGAGCTGCATGAATGGTCCTGAGCGCCAACGTGGCTGCGCGGTCGGCGGCGGACAGTACAACAAACGTTGTGTGGGCCCAACATGTGGCATCTGCTGCGGGCGCAGCAGATCTGCAAGGAAGGGTTCTACAGCATCTGATGACGTTAAAAACGATGACGCGAGTAAAAAAAAAATGACGCTAGGGGGATGGATAAGGGAAAAGAAAATTCAGAAAAAGACAAAATTAACCCCTTACATGTTACAAGCAAACAAAGAAATAAAGATCACCAGCAAAAACACGAACTTTCTTCACTTCCATTGTAGTCTAGAGGTTCCATAGATTTACCCGAAGTTGTTGCATTGCACGACTCGGTGCTAAATGGTATATCCGCTGAAAGACTTACGGACTTACGGACTGTATATCAGAAAAAGAAAATGACCACCATTGATCAATGCAGGAAGGCTTTACTGTCTGACTATCGACAATGCAGACGTATTTGTGCTTCAAGTTGGGGTAAATGATCTCAAAGACACATCTGACCCAAAAGAAAAGGCATCTACTTTCATCAACTTCGTGAAAGAATTACAAAAGCATTATTCTCAAACTCGAATTGTTGTTAGCAAGGTCGCCCTAACTAGGATAAAAAAAGCTAAACATCAAAAGAGAAATCTTTAATGACGAAATACATTGTAATCTTTCCGGTCAAAATAACGTGTTGTTTGTGTCCCACGAAGACATCACCAACAACACTCAGTACATGTGGGACTTAATCCATCCCTCAGAAAGGGGTCTCAGCGTGTTTGCAGGCAACCATGGTCGTCATCTTCATTACATGTACTGGAGAAAGTAAAGACGACCCGGTCATCGCTACAGCTCTTGTCGTCCCAGGGATAACCCACCCCGTCCACATCACCAGGGCAGGAGGAACTCTTTCTTGCTGCGCAGGGAACATCAGGGACGAGATTACCTGTACAATTACCGAGCCAGTGAAAGTCTTCTGTCTACGTATTTCTGTTGGATTGTTATAAGGCTGCCATTTTCACAGTTGCGCATGATTGTTTACAGTATTATTAGTCACTGTCCTGTTGATAGATTTTAGGTATTGCCATACTGAATTTCAGTTTTGGTGTTTGCAAAGTATCTATTTTCATTTTAATAGGCTATTACTGTGCTTTGCTTTATTTGCAATTTTCTCCTGTTTCCTTATTATTATTCTTTATTACTTTTTGATGGATAAAAAAAAATATAGATCTAAATGATTGCCATAATAACATATT
>JAFLJL010014834.1:0-33233 GCA_018398815.1 Conus ventricosus | reverse complement strand
GATCCCAAAAAGGAGCATGTTCATTGAAGTCCCCTGCTGTTAACCATTTATCAGTTGTAGTATTTAACGAACGTAGCCAGTCAGAATTGCAATCAATAATACCTTTTGAGAAATACACTGAAACAATATTTAAAACTAACAATTTGTCGAATCGGACACATGCTGCACAAGAAAACAAGTTTGTTGTGTCATTTGGTACAGGCGATGGATTGGATGGTAAAATAATTGGTCATTAATATAAATGGCCACAGGAATTTTCGCAGCACAATCACTTTCTTGGCACACTGGTGGATAGAAGAAATGGTCTAATCGTGGCAAGTCCTTCTTATGTCACATTTAGACATTGAAGGATGATGACCATATAAGTGTTGTTCTCAAGATGTTCTTGAAGGTGATTATATTGGTAGGGATTGAATGGCAATTCCATTGTAGGTACTAATATTTTTTTTTATCCATCAAAAAGTAATAAAGAATAATAATAAGGAAACAGGAGAAAATTGCAAATAAAGCAAAGCACAGTAATAGCCTATTAAAATGAAAATAGATACTTTGCAAACACCCAAACTGAAATTCAGTATGGCAATACCTAAAATCTACAACAGGACAGTGACTAATAATACTGTAAACAATCATGCGCAACTGTGAAAATGGCAGCCTTATAACAATCAACAGAAATACGTAGACAGAAGACTTTCACTGGGCTCGGTAATTGTACAGGTAATCTCGTCCCTGATGTTCCCTGCGCAGCAAGAAAGAGTTCCTCCTGCCCTGGTGATGTGGACGGGGTGGGTTATCCCTGGGACGACAAGAGCTGTAGCGATGACCGGGTCGTCTTTACTTTCTCCAGTACATGTAATGAAGATGACGACCATGGTTGCCTGCAAACACGCTGAGACCCCTTTCTGAGGGATGGATTAAGTCCCACATGTACTGAGTGTTGTTGGTGATGTCTTCGTGGGACACAAACAACACGTTATTTTGACCGGAAAGATTACAATGTATTTCGTCATTAAAGATTTCTCTTTTGATGTTTAGCTTTTTTTATCCTAGTTAGGGCGACCTTGCTAACAACAATTCGAGTTTGAGAATAATGCTTTTGTAATTCTTTCACGAAGTTGATGAAAGTAGATGCCTTTTCTTTTGGGTCAGATGTGTCTTTGAGATCATTTACCCCAACTTGAAGCACAAATACGTCTGCATTGTCGATAGTCAGACAGTAAAGCCTTCCTGCATTGATCAATGGTGGTCATTTTCTTTTTCTTGATATACAGTCCGTAAGTCCGTAAGTCTTTCAGCGGATATACCATTTAGCACCGAGTCGTGCAATGCAACAACTTCGGGTAAATCTATGGAACCTCTAGACTACAATGGAAGTGAAGAAAGTTCGTGTTTTTGCTGGTGATCTTTATTTCTTTGTTTTGCTTGTAACATGTAAGGGGTTAATTTTGTCTTTTTCTGAATTTTCTTTTCCCTTATCCATCCCCCTAGCGTCATTTTTTTTTTACTCGCGCTCATCGTTTTTAACGTCATCAGATGCTGTAGAACCCTTCCTTGCAGATTCTGCTGCGCCCGCAGCAGATGCCACATGTTGGGCCCACACAACGTTTGTTGTACTGTCCGCCGCCGACCGCGCAGCCACGTTGGCGCTCAGGACCATTTCATGCAGCTCGTCGATTTGTTTTGAGATCGTGTTTTTTAGATCTAAAATCGACGCATTTATTTCATTCGTCAGACTCTCTTTCGTTTTTATAGCCTAAATTCTGTCTGAGAAGCTGTGTTTTGATTTTGTTATTGTATTGTTGTCTTTCATCTGGTCCCTTTTTGTGATCTGGTTGCAACACTGGAACAAGCGCTAAAAGTAGGTCCTATCCCGTTGATCAGACTCACCTCTTTCTTGATGAATTTCCTTCATCAGTTCAGGACTCATTTAACCTGATGCACAATTTTCGCACATAAACTTTCGTTTAGTTTTCAAAAACACGCACAACATGTAACTTGGGAGTCCAGTGTGTGACCAGGGAATTAGATCTAAACATTCCATACATTTCAAGGTACGGCCGTTGGTGGAGTTTTGCCTGCACTGTTTCCCTTCAGATCTCACAGTCGATGTAACAGTCGATGCACGTAGCTCTGGTTCTGTAGAAGGTTCCGATGGTTCTCTAGTTGACTTTATGGAGGGATTTCATTCTTATCATGCTTCCTTTTGTATCTTGTTCTGCCCATGATAGGTCTTCTGCTACGACTGATTTAGTCCATGGGAGATCAGCCGCCATGTTGATCCGGAAGTGCATGTGTGTGTGCGCGCGCGCGCGTTGTGTGTGTGTGTGTGTGTGTGTATGTGTGCGTGCCTGTCTGCGTGCGTGCGTGCGTGTGTGTGTGTGTGTGTGTGTGTGTGTGTGTGTGTGTGTGTGTGTGTGTGTGTGTGTGTGTGTGTCTTTGTTTCCATTTTGTTCTTTTTGGCACATTATATAGAAAATTGTATATATCTGAGTGCGAATTATAAAGACTTGAAACTCATGGCAACGAACGACGTATCAAGTGAAGACTTCAGGTGCTGATCACACTTTAACATTGTTATTATTATATTATTATTATTATTGTTGTTGTTATATTATTGTTATTATCACTATCATTGCTTTAGTTGTGACTTTTTCCATGCTTTGTTTCTTCTGCTATATGTATACAACCGATGTCAGTACGTACATTAGCAAAATCGACATCTTGCAAAGAATGTACATCTCGAAAAGAATGTTGTCTGGTAAATTCTGTTCATGACTAGCATTTCTATTGTATCACTAAACTGCAAGGGTTAGGTAATATTCAGAAAAGACGTGACGTATTCCAGTATCCAGATAAAAAATCACACTCAATTTATTGTCTACAAGACACACACTTCGATAAGAAATCAGAACACATCGTTGCATCGGGGTGGGGCTATAAATTGTTTTTTTTTCTCACCTTATACTTAAACTTCTAGAGGTGTATCTGTCATATTCAATAACACGATTGAATTTAAGAATAAAAATACACAGAGACCAAGATGGTAACTTCATGATTATCTTGTTAAAATATATGGAGCTTGATCAGCTTGTATTTAATTATACGGACCTAATAGGGACAACCCAGATTTTTATGTAAACTTAAAAAGTACTATAAAAAGTTTTAAAACTCGTAATATAGCGTTTGGAGGTTGGAACCTTATATTGAACCCTTCAATTGCTTATGACAACTATAAACATAATAATCCCAAAACTCAGGATGCAGTTCTGAACATGATTGACTAACTGCAGTTATCAGATATATGGAGAGAATGTAACCCTGACAGCAGGAGATACACATGGCGAAAGATGAGCCCTCTTAAAAAGTAGATTAGACTTTTTTCTTAATTCTGAATACCTGCTTTGACCAGCTTAGAGCTTTAAGCCAGTCATAAGAAGGAATAACTACATGTATCCCAAAAGGAGACAAACCTAAAGACTTTATTGAAAACTGGAGACCAATATCGCTGCTCAATGTTGTCTATAAGATAGGGTCTTCTTGCATAGTAAATCGTATTAAATCGTTTTTCCCAAATTAATCAATGAAGATCAAGCGGGGTTCATGGCAAATAGATGTATAGTGGACAATACTAGATTAATCTATGATCTGATACATTATTTTAAAACAGAGAAACTCCCAGGCATGCTTATCTCCATAGATTTTGAGAAGGCGTTTGATTCCTTGAATTGGCAATTTATGTTGAAGGTATTAAAATCATTTGAAATTTGGTAAAGATATGTGTCGTTGGATAAGTGAATACATAAGGGAATTAAATCATCTGTAGTAGTAAACAGTCAGAGATCAACATGGTTTGAAATACAAAGAGGTTGTCGACAAGGTGACCCCATAAATCCCTCTGTATTTATATTGTCCACAGAAGTATTAGCTATCATGATCAGGGACAATAAAAACATTAAGGGAATACACATAAACCAAACTGAACACAAGCTGTCTCAGTTTGCAGACGATATACAGCTGACAAACGAAGGGGACAGAATATCATTTGAACATTCAATACAGACCTTAAACAACTCGCAAAAGTATCTGGGTTGTATACGAATATAAAAGAAAACGAAAGCAGTTTGGCTGGGAAGCAAAGTGTTATCAAAGACTAGATATATGCCCCACCTAGAAATAGACGGGAAACTGAAACAGTTTAAGACCCTTGGAATCTGGTTCTCCCCAAACCTATCACATGCATAGAACTTAATTACAAAGACAAATTTTCTTGAAATAAAATCGTCATTCAACGCCTGTAGTAAGAGAGTTTTTACACATGTTGGCAGAGCTGCCGTTTCAAATCACTGATTCTCTCAAAATTAATATGTCTTTGGATTTATTACCTAATCCACCAAACATCTTTATGGCTAAGCTTCAAAAGCAATACTTTCAATTCGTATGGAATAACAAACGAGATAGAATAGCCGAAAAACAAAAGTAAAAAATGTTAGAAATGGAGGATTAGATTTACCTACACTTAAACACATGACAATGGCATTGAAACGTACATGGATTAGAAGACTTAAATTCAGTAATCATAAATGGAAGTCTGTGATAGAACGATGTATCCTTTGATAAAGGATCTTAAGAAATATGGCTATACTTTACCACGTAGCCGAAAAGAGATGAATGCAACAATGTATCCTTTGATAAAGGGTTTTAAGAAATATGGCTATACTTTCCACGTAGCCGAAAGAGACTAATGCCTTTATGAATGACACTTTCCAAGCATATAAAATCTTTGGTGATAAAGTTAGTTTTGAGGATCCTAGTGATCTCTTGGTGAAAGCATTTTTTTTTTACAATAAAAACATTAAAATAGACGGAAAAGTAATATTTTTCAAGGATTGGACAGACTAAGGTGTATATGATCTTGCGGATTTGATAACCAAGCAGGGTCGTTCATGACATATGAAAAATTCAAGCAAAAGCATAACCGTTCAACCCCAAACTTATGCTATACAGATGTTGTTTAAAATCTGTCGGAAATATGTTCAAACGAAGAATTTCAGATTCACTAAACAATGTGTCTACGAGCACTGAAAAAGCTCTCAGTATCATTTGGAGTGCAAAGAAAGGAGCTCGACCTTATTATGATATCTTAAATTCAGATAACTCACAGCCAAGGTGCTGTGAGAAAAGGAACAATGAAACAGTAAAGCATTGAACAGGAAAAAATGTGTTTCTTTGCACACACAAAATAAAAGAAATTAAACTGAAATTGTTTCATATGAGATTAATTCACAGGATCCTGGCTACAAATATTGTTCTTGAACAAATGAACGTTGAAAATAACAAATGTACTTTTGTCGGTCTGAAAAGGAAACTGTAGATATCTCTTTCTCACATTCGACGTGACAACACGTTTTTTGGACTGACCAGAATTTTTACAAAAACTGACATAATATTTCATTACGTTTGTACTCTGCAAAGTTCTTTGTATATAAATCCAGAGCTAAAAAGGTGCTTGCTTCTGTTCCTGTCTTCAGGAAATATATAAAAATCCAAATACCAAATAGAAAATGCATGCAAAAAATGCATATGAACTATGTTGATTTGCAAACAAATGGCAACGATATGATTTTTTATTATTGAAAACTGAGATTTGTTGTGCGCGTGCGCACGTGTAATGTATATGTGTAGTCCTGAACAAAGCCTATCGTGGCAGCGAAATTCAACCCTCGTTTGGATTTTTTTGTGGGGGGTTTGGGGTGTCAGGGAGGTATAACCTTTTAAGGGGGGGGCTTGCCCCGCTTTTCTATGGCCCCTTCTCCCCTCCCCCGCCCTTAAATTTTAATATAAATGGCCCACAGGAATTTTCGCAGCACAATCACTTCTTGGCACACGGGGTGGATAGAAGAAATGGTCAAAATCGTGGGCAAGTTTTTTCTTTGTCACATTTAGACATTGAAGGATAAATGACCATATAAGTGTTGTTCTCAAGATGTTCTTGAAGGTGTTTTAAATATTGGTAGGGATTGAATGGCAATTCATTGTAGGATACTAATATTTTTTTTTATCCATCAAAAAGTAATAAAGAATAATAATAAGGAAACAGGAGAAAATTGCAAAAAAAGCAAAGCACAGTAATAGCCTTTTAAAAATTTAAAAAAGATACTTTGCAAACACCCAAAACTGAAATTCAGTATGGCAATACCTAAAATCTAACAACAGGACAGTGACTAATAATACCTGTAAACAATCATGCGCAACTGTGAAAATGGCAGCCTTATAACAATCCAACAGAAATACGAGACAGAAGACTTTCACTGGCCCCGGTAATTGTACAGGTAATCTCGTCCCTGATGTTCCCTGCGCAGCAAGAAAGATTCCTTCCTGCCCTGTGATGTGGACGGGGGGGGTTTTATCCCGGGGACGACAAGAGCTGTAGCGATGACCGGGTCCCCTTTACTTTCTCCAGTACATGTAATGAAGATGACGACCAGGGTTTTTGCCTGCAAACACCCTGAGACCCCTTTCTGAGGGATGGATTAAGTCCCACATGTACTGAGTGTTGTTGGTGATGTCTTCGTGGACCACAAACAACACGTTATTTTGCCCGGGAAAGATACAATGTATTTCGTCATTAAAGTTTTTCTCTTTTGATGTTTAGCTTTTTTTATCCTAGTTGGGGCGACCTTGCTAACAACAATTCGAGTTGAGAATAATGCTTTTGTAATTCTTTAAACGAAGTTGATAAAAGGGTAGATGCCTTTTTTTTTGGGTCAGATGTGTCTTTGAGATCATTTACCCCAACTTGAAGCACAAATACGTCTGCATTGCCCGATAGTCAGACAGTAAAGCCTTCCTGCATTGATCAATGGTGGTCATTTTTTTTTTTCTTGATATACAGTCCGTAAGTCCGTAAGTCTTTCAGCGGATATACCATTTAGCACCGAGTCGTGAAATGCAACAACTTCGGGTAAATCTATGGAACCTCTAGACTACAATGGAAGTGAAGAAAGTTCGTGTTTTTGCTGGTGATCTTTATTTCTTTTTTTGCTTGTAACATGTAAGGGGTTAATTTTGTCTTTTTCTGAATTTTCTTTTCCTTAAATCCATCCCCCTAGCGTCATTTTTTTTTACTCGCGTCATCTTTTAACGTCATCAGATGCTGTAAACCCCTTCCTTGCAGATCTGCTGCGCCCGCAGCAGATGCCACATGTTGGCCCAAACACAACTTGTTGTACTGTCCGCCGCCGCCCGCGCAGCCACGTTGGCGCTCAGGACCATTTCATCAGCCTGTCGATTTGTTTTGAGATCGTGTTTTTTAGATCTAAAATCGACGCATTTATTTCATTCGTCAGACTCTCTTTCGTTTTTAATAGCCTAAATTCCCTGTCTGAGAAGCTGTTTTTTGATTTTGTTATTGTATTGTTGTCTTTCATCGGGTCCCTTTTTGTGATCGGTTGCAACACTGGAACAAGCGCTAAAAGTAGGTCCTATCCCGTTGATCAGACTCACCTCTTTCTTGATGAATTTCCTTCATCAGTTCAGGACTCATTTAACCTGATGCACAATTTCGCACATAAACTTCGTTTAGTTTTCAAAAACACGCACAACATGTAACTTGGGAGTCCAGTGTGTGACCAGGGAATTAGATCTAAACTTTCCCATACATTTCAAGGTACGGCCTTTGGGTGGAGTTTTGCCTGCACTGTTTCCCTTCAATCATCACAGTCGATGTAACAGTCGATGCACGTAGCCTGGTTCTGTAAAGGTTCCGATGGTTCTCTAGTTGACTTTTATGGAGGGATTTAAATTTCTTATCATGCTTCCTTTTGTATCTTGTTCTGCCCATGATAGGTCTTCTGCTACGACTGATTAGTCCATGGAGAGATCAGCCGCCATGTTTTTCCGGAAGTGCATGTGTGTGTGCGCCCCGCGCGCGTGTGTGTGGGGTGTGTGTGTTGTAATGTGTGCTGCCTGTCTGCGTTGCGTGCGTGCGTGTGTGTTGTGTTTTGTGTGTTTTGTGTGGGGGTGTGTGTGTTGTGTGTTGTGTGTGTGGTGTTGTCTTTGTTTCCATTTTGTTTCTTTTTGGCACATTATATAGAAAATTGTATATATCTGAGTGCGAATTAT
Organism: Conus ventricosus; assembly: GCA_018398815.1. NCBI lineage: Eukaryota > Metazoa > Mollusca > Gastropoda > Neogastropoda > Conidae > Conus > Conus ventricosus. The sequence continues at coordinate 25,112 of JAFLJL010014834.1, read as the reverse complement.
AAAAGACTTGAAACTCATGGCAACGAACGACGTATCAAGTGAAGACTTCAGGTGCTGATCACACTTTTAACATTGTTATTATTATTATTAATTTTTATTTTTGTTGTTTTATTTTTATTGTTTTTTATCACTAAACATTGCTTTAGTTTTGACTTTTTCCATGCTTTGTTTCTTCTGCTATATGTATACAAAACCATGGGCAGTACTACATTAGCAAAAAACGACATCTTTCAAAGAATGTACATCTCGAAAAGAATGTTGTCTGGTAAATTCTGTTCATGACTAGCATTTCTATTTGTATCACTAAACGCAAGGGTTAGGTAATAATTTAGAAAAACGTGACGTATTCCAGTATCCCAGATAAAAAATCACACTCAATTTATTGTCTACAAGACACACACTTTATAAGAAATCAGAACACATCGTTGCATCGGGGTGGGGCTATAAATTGTTTTTTTTCTCACCTTATACTTAAACTTCTAGAGGTGTATCGTCATATTCAATAACACGATTGAATTTAAGATAAAAAACACAGAGACCAAGATGGTAACTTCATGATTATCTTGTTAAAATATATGGAGCTTGATCAGCTTGTAATTTTAAATTTTACGGACCAAAAAGGGACAACCCAGATTTTATGTAAACTTAAAAAAGTACTATAAAAATTTTAAAACTCGTAATATAGCGTTTGGAAAGGGTTTGGGAACCTTATATTGAACCCTTCCCTTGCTTATGACAACTATAAACATAAAAAATCCCAAAACTCAGGATGCAGTTCTGAACATGATTGACTAACTGCAGTTATCAGATATAGGAGAGAATGTAACCCTGACAGCAGGGGATAAAACATGGGGAAAGATGAGCCCCCCTTAAAAAGTAGATTAGACTTTTTCTTAAATTCTGAATACCTGCTTTTTGACCAGCTTAGAGCTTTAAGCCAGTCATAAGAAGGAATAACTACATGTATCCCAAAAGGAGACAAACCAAAGACTTTATTGAAAACTGGAGACCAATATCGCTGCTCAATGTTGTCTATAAATAGGGCTTCTTGCATAGTAAATCGTATTAAATCCGTTTTCCCAAATTAATCAAAGAAGATCAAGCGGGGTTCATGCAAATAGATGTATAGTGGACAATACTAGATTAATCTATGATCTGATACATTATTTTAAAACAGAGAAACTCCCAGGCATGCTTATCTCCATAGATTTTGAGAAGGCGTTGATTCCTTGAATTGGCAAAAATTTTGTTGAAGGTAATTTAAAATCATTTGAAATTTGGTAAAGATATGTGTCGTTGGATAAGTGAATTCATAAGGGAATTAAATCATCTGTATAGTAAACAGTCAGAGATCAACATTTTTGAAATACAAAGAGGTTGTCGACAAGGTGACCCCATATATCCCTCTGTATTTATATTGTCCACAGAAGTATTAGCTATCATGATCAGGGACAATAAAAACATTAAGGGAATACACATAAACCAAACCCGAACACCAAGCTGTCCCCAGTTTGCAGACGAATATACAGCTGACAAACGAAGGGGACAGAATATCATTTTAACATTCAATACAGACCTTAAACCAAAATCGCAAAAGTATCTGGGTTGTATACGAATATAAAAGAAAACGAAAGCAGTTTTGGCTGGGAAGCAAAGTGTTATCAAAGACTAGATATATGCCCCACCTAGAAATAGACGGAAACTGAAACAGTTTAAGACCCTTGGAATCTGGTTCTCCCCAAACCTATCACACTGCATAGAACTTAATTACAAAGACAAATTTCTTGAAATAAAATCGTCATTCAACGCCTGTAGTAAGAGAGTTTTTACACATGTTGGCAGAGCTGCCGTTTCAAAATCACTGATTCTCTCAAAATTAATATGTCTTTGGATCTTATTACCTAATCCACCAAACATCTTTATGGCTAAGCTTCAAAAGCAATACTTTCAATTCGTATGGAATAACAAACGAGATAGAATAGCCCGAAAAACAAAAGTAAAAAATGTTAGAAATGGAGGATTAGATTTACCTACACTTAAACACATGACAATGGCATTGAAACGTACATGGATTAGAAGACTTAAATTCATAATCATAAATGGAAGTCTGTGATAGAAACGATGTATCCTTTGATAAAGGATCTTAAGAAATATGGCTATACTTTACCACGTAGCCGAAAAGAGATGAATGCAACAATGTATCCTTTGATAAAGGGTTTTAAGAAATATGGCTATACTTTTCCACGTAGCCGAAAAGAGACTAATGCCTTTATGAATGACACTTTCCAAGCATATAAAATCTTTGGTGATAAAGTTAGTTTTGAGGATCCTAGTGATCTCTTGGCTGAAAGCATTTTTTTTTTTACAATAAAAACATTAAAATAGACGGGAAAAGTATATTTTTCAAGGATTGGACAGACTAAGGTGTATATGATCTTGCGGATTTGATAAACCAAGCAGGGTCGTTCATGACATAATGAAAAATTCAAGCAAAAGCATACCGTTCAAACAAACTTTATGCTATACAGATGTTGTTTAAAATCTGTCGGAAAATATGTTCAAACGAAGAATTTCAGATTCACTAACAATGTGTCTACGAGCACTGAAAAAGCTCTCAGTATCATTTGGAGTGCAAAGAAAGGAGCTCGACCTTATTATGATATCTTAAATTCAGATAACTCACAGCCAAGGTGCTGTGAGAAAAGGAACAATGAAACAGGTAAAGCATTGAACTGGAAAAAATGTGTTTCTTTGCACACACAAAATAAAAGAAATTTAAACTAAATTGTTTAAAAAGATTTTTTCACGGGACCTCACAATATTGTTCTTGAACAAATAAACGTTGAAAATAACAAAGTACTTTTTGCTCTGAAAAGGAAACTGAGATCACTCTTTCTCCATTCGACTGACAACATTTTTTTTGGACGACCAGAATTTTTAAAAAAAACACATAATTTTCATTCTTTTGTACCTCTGCAAAGTTCTTTGTATATAAATCCAGAGTAAAAAGGTGCTGCTTCTTTTCCTGTCTTCGGGAAAATAAAAAAACCCAAACTACCAAATAGAAAAATGCTTGAAAAAATGCAATGAACTTGTTGATTTTGCAAACAAAGGGCAACGAATAATTTTTTTATTATTAAACGAGATTTGTGTGCGCGTCCACGTGTATGTATATTGTTAGCCGAACAAAGCCATCGGGGCAGCGATAATTCAACCGCGTTTCGGATTTATTTGTGGGGGTAGGGGGTTCAGGGGGGGTATCCTTTGCGGGGGGGTTTGCCATGCCCTTTTTTCTAGGCAGCTCTTTCCCCACTGTCCTCCCTTCACCACTCACACCTGGGGCCCCTAAACTCGCTGAAACACGGGCCACCCCCGGCAACGCTTGCAGGCCCGGGCAAAACCCCAGGTGGGGGTGCCGGGGTTCTAAAACCCCGGGTGATTTGGGCCCGGGGCTATTCAGCCCACTGATTTTTAAGACGACCCCGGGCGGAACGAGCAAAGAATCATCGGATCCAAGGGTTGTGAAGCGGTGGCAGCAAGTGTTTGTGGACGCTACGAGCATGACGTGACACCCTGAAACCCGGGCACCACGCAGCCGGGCATTCTCCCGTGTAACGGTTCCCGGCCACGGGATAAAGGCTCCCCAGCCAAAGAGGGGATTCCCCCCTGAAAACATTTTCCCCCTATAAAACCTTCACGCCGGCCTTTTTATAAACTCATCACCGATTTTCAACGCACCACCCAAGTCCTGCGCGAGGGGCACTGGGAAGCAACAGGGGGGAAGACCACGGGCATGTACACAACCTGCACGTAGGCAGTCCAGGGGCAGGTGGTCGTTTTTTTTCCTAAACCCGAGGCAACGGGAGAGTCCGCAGCCCCCCGGGGGGCGCCGGCACCTCTTAACAGCACTGCCCACCCCCGCAGGGGGGAGGGGGCAGAAAAGGGCCCCGAACAAATGCTTGCCCTTTACATCTGTCACTTCCGCAGTTGACAGACTCACCCTTTTTTGGGCGTCGAAAAATGAAAAAGAAAAAGCAAAGAAACCCCTTTTTGGGAGCCTGGAACGTTCAAACTTAAGGACAACCCATAAGTCAAACCCGGGAAGAAAAACAGCCTTGTATAAGAACCCACGATACCGAATAGACATTCCACCACGAAACCCACTTGCTGATAAAGGCCCCTAAAAAAAAGGGAGGTGGATACCTTTTTTTTGGGAAGGGAAAGCCACAACCGAAGACAGGACCATGGCTTTTGGATTCGCCATCAGGACACCCTCTCAAAAGCAACCTGTGCCCCCGGGTTGGGCATCAATGAACGCCTCATGAAACTGCGTATCCCCCAGAAAATGACCCCTCACAATCTCAGTGTTTCCCCCACGCTCACAAGCCCAACGACACCAAAAGCTGTTCTAAAAACAACTGACCATCCACAGGTCAACCCTAAAAAGAAAAACCGTCACCTTGGGACTTAAACCCCAGAGTAGGAAGAACCATAGCACGGGGAAGGGCTTTCGCAACAGGGAGTAGGCAAGGTCAACGACAAGGGCCTGCCCTCCTCAGCAAGTTTGGGGGAACACAGCCCTCATCACCAACCCCTTTTCGGGTTTGGGCGGACAAGTTCAAGCCACCGGGATGCCCCCCGAGGCAAAACACTGCACATATTGTTTTCATATCGACCCAACGCGACATAAAGGGACGCCGGGGCCCCAGTCATGAATGCAAAAGCTGGACTGACCACAGCTGGCAGGGCGTAAGACCCTGCACATACCACCGCCACACGAAACCGCCCAAAGACTGCGGGGCCCCAAAATGTGCCAACGAAAGACCCGCCCGCCTCCCCCCATTCCAACAACACTTGAAGAAAAGCCCCAAGATTCTACCCCGAAGATGGAACAAAAAAATGGCCCCTTTTTTAAAGGGACATGGCCTAAACCCCGCAAAAGAGGTCCTGGGAGAAAAAATCAGAGCCCATGAAGACGGTTAACAAAACGATAAAATCAAAGAAGCCCCCATGCAAGAACAATCTTACTCGAGTGGCAGAATGACCCTCGCCGCCCAAAAACCGAGAGATTCAAGACTCTCCAGCCAAAGTGCAGACCGACCTACGCTATGCGGGACCAGTGGCAGGAAAAAGCGACTAAATCCAAGGCTACGCCGACTCTCAAAACCCAAAAATTTCTTTGGCTCTTTGAAGACAGTCTTCGGACCCCACACAGGCTGCCCCCGCTACGTCCCCGACGGCGAAAACCCGATCAAGGACCAAGAAGGACAAGCAAGCGCGGGCAAGAACACTTCCAACCTGCTCAACGGCCCCGTCAGCCCGACTCGGACCTTAACCAAACCCTCGCAGCCAAAAAAACACACTTGCAGAAACCCCCCCCCTTTGCAGAGATCCAAAAGCAATCCCCAGACGGCTCCGGTAGAGCACGGGAAAGACGGAAACCTGCGAATCTAAAAGGGCGGCAGCCCCAACGCCCAAAAAGCCTTCAGATGTCCTGCGGATTCTGGAGGGGAAAGATCCAGATGATTTCCCGCGACGCCCTGTTTGTCTCCCCACAAGAAAAAGGGGAAGCAAAGCCGACTGGGAACTACAGAGGCATCTCGCTACCCCTTTTCTGGAAAACTTCCCAGAGTCCCCTCAACAACTCATCACTGTTTCCGAGCAGAACCCCCGAGGCGCAGGCGGCTTCGACCCGGGCAAAGCACTGTCGCATGATTTTTTCTTCAGACAGCTTCAGAGAAGTGATCGAAAAAACACCCCCAAAACCCTTTTTTTCTTACCTGACCAAGGCCTTTGACACGGTCAACGGGGAAGCTTTTTGGGACAGTCCTCGAGCGCTTTGGATGCCCCCCAAAAGTTGGAAAAGATCAAGCTCTTCCATGAAGGCAGACCGCCAGGCCCCTCCCAGGGAAACTTTGGGGAAGCCTTCGAGATCAAATGGCTGAAGCAGGCTGGTCTTACCCGGGTCCCTCAACGTCTTTTTCACCTGCTCTGCCCCCAAGCTGTCCAAACCTGAAAAGGGGAGTCTACTTCCGTTCGCGGGACGGCTCCCTCTTTGACCTTCGCGCCTAAACCAAACAAAAGCATCAAAGATCCCCTTCAAGAAGTCCTCTTTGCCGATCGCCCTGGGGGCCCAAAGCAAATCCATCTGAAAAACGATGCTTACCCTTTTTCCGTGCTTCAAAGCTCTTCGGCCTGCAATCACCTCGGCAAGACTGGGGTGCTTCCCCAACCCGCACCAAACCCCAACCCCCGGCCCCACCATGTCATTGACGACCCCACTTGCGAACGTTGAACATTTCAGATATCTGGGAACACCACTCCTGTGGGGCTCCCTACGGGGAATTGATCCCAATCAGAAAAGCAGCCAGGCGCGGGGAAGACTCCGCAACAAGTGCTTAGAAACACAACTTTCCCGGCGACACAAAACTGAGATTTTTACAACGCAGGGGTCTTGCCCTCTCTCCTCTATGGGTGCGAATCTTGCCCACGGGGGACCGCGACACTCAAAAGTGGAGAATTTCCAAGCGAGCCTTCGCTCCATACTGGGAATCCTTTGGCAGGACCGGGTTTTTCAACCCCCGAGGCCCGGGACCTGCTCACACAACAAACGAGTCCACTCATCAGGCCCACTTTGATGGTGGGGCATGTCATCCGATGGGAAGAGCACCGTATGCCAAGGGGCCGCGTATGGAGGCTTTTGCAAGGGAAGAGAAAAAGGCCCCCAAAGAAACGGTACAAGACTCAGTCAAAACAAACCCCATGGTCGAACTCAAAACCCAAAAGAACTAAGAGTGCGCCGTGACCGACCTCGGCGGCCCCCAAAAATTCAAAAGCCCTACCAAATTCGAAAGACCGACGCCAAAAGCGACTGCCGCCAGGGGTCAACGCCCCAGAGCAGAGCACAGTGATCACGAAACGGGCTTCCATCCCCCCACGTTTCCCGACTCTGCCCTCCAGATTGGGGCGCAGACCAACCTCCCCCCCCGTACATCGATGATTCAGAAACCAAAGCACTTCGATCCGAAGGGTACCACAATTTTTTTTACTGTTGTATCGATTCCCATCTCGTATAAAAAATTTTTTGGGTCAGGGTTTGGGGTTTTTTCTTTCTTCTGCTGTCTGTCTGTCGCCCCGTCTGTCGTCTGTCTGTCTGTCCCCTTTTCCCCCTCCTCCCTCTCTCTCCTCTCCTCCCTCTCTCTTATTTGAAAAAAAAAGGGCAACGTCCAAAAAGTAAGGTTTAAAGGTGCATTGACATTGACCAATAATGTGCCATTTGTAATAGTTAAATAGGGTTTGCTGTTCATTTTTTAAACTTAATTTCCCCTTTTGTAATCGTTTAGTAAATAAGATCTCTGTCATTTTTGTTTTTTTTTAGTGCGTTTCTTTCACGTTTTCCGTTTTTTAATCTTTTTTTTTTTCAAAAAATGAAAAGGTTTGCCCTTGAAAATCATTACAATAAACAATAAAAACCCTGAGCGAATAAAAAAAAACTATTATTTTTACGCGGGAAAATGTATGTTACCGATAACATTTTTAATAATACCATGGGCTTACGGACCTGAGAGACAACTCTGATTTCGTTTTTAATTCATCATCACATTCTTAAGATCGCGAGCTATCTCTGAAGATTTGTGACGTTATTCTAAATTGAGAACTTTTGTAATTTTGTTCCTAATTCTTTTTTTACTAACATTTTCCGCCACTTTTTTGTGTTTGCGTAGCCCCTTGTTTAATAATTTTTAAAAGTGCGTTTCACTTAAAGTGTGTAATTTTTTTCCCTTTTTTTGTTACAAATACGTTGGGATCTAACCTCTCCTTACTTTTGTGTACAATGCCAATACCCTTAGCTTGGCCACTAAAGATGGCTTAGAGCGGTTTTTTTGAATTTAATCATATCAAAAATAATTTAACTGTGTGTCCCATAAAAAAAAAAAATTTTTGGGGTCTTTGGAAAAATTTAAACAGATTTAAGCACAATTTTTTCATAATTTTTTCGTTCGATTTTACGTAAGTAAGGTGTACAAAAGAATGGGTGTGCATAAATCTTTGAGGAATATTTGTTTTTTCAGATCATTGAAAGGGGGTAAACAAAATGAAACGTAATTTAAACTTTTTTTGCGCTTGGGCATTAACATGGTAAATCTTTTTCGTAGTTTTTTTTACTCCCCTTTTATAGAACCGGAGCTTGAAGGAACGAAAAATGCTGTCTGTTGCTTCTGGTGTCCTGTCAAAATTTTTTCCACTCGCTCCAGACAAAACTGCTGGGGCCCATCTTTTTTGAAATTTGTAGGTATGTTTATTTAAAGGGCCCCGGATATGCCCATTTTTTTTTTACTGCTATAGCATTTTCTAAAGGCCGTAACGGGCCCTTTCGGGTTTTTTTCTTTTTGGAATATCTCAAAAGTACTTGCCGATCTTTTTAAAAATGAGCAGTACTTCATTATGGGTCAGGTGAGCCCGAATTTTAGTTTACCCGTTTAGCCGTTCTAACCCCTGTAAAGGGCCCGTAACGGTTTCTCGTCTTTAGAAATATCCCAGGAAGTACTTTGGGCCCATCTTCGAATATTTGGGTAAATTCATGGGTCACGAAAATGAGCGATTTTTAGTTTTTTCCGTTAAACCGTTTTCTAAAGCTGTAACGGCCTGTAATTTTTTTCTCTTTATGGAATATCCGGAAAGTATTGGCCGATCTTTCTGAAATTTTATGTATGTTTATTAAATTTTCATGGATATGCTCGATTTTAAATTTCCCCCCTTTAGCCGTTACTAATGGCTGTACCGGTCCCGAAACGGTTTTTCTTCTCATGGGGAAAACTCAGGAAGTACGCTTCGATCTTTGAAAAAATTAGTATGTTTATTAGGTACGAATAATGACGATGTTTTATTTACCGTTTTTCCGTTTTCTAACGCTGTAAAGGCCTGAAAAGGTTTTTCTTCTTTAAGGGATTCCAGAAAATATTTATCCGATCTTGTGAAATTTGCACTTAGTTCATTATGGTCAGGGGTAGCCTAATTTTTTGTTTGCCCCTTATAGCCTTACTAACGGCTGTAAAGGCCTTAAAGGTTTTTTTTTTTATGAATATCCAGAAGTACTTGGCGATCTTGTGAAAATTAGCATGTATCTTCATTAGGGCACGAATAAGCCCGATGTTTTAGTTTACCCCCCTTATAGCCGTTACTAAAGCTGTAACGGCCCGTAAAGGTTTTTTTCTTTAAATATCTCAGAAAGTACTTGGGCCCTCTTTGCAAAATTTGAAAGGGATTTCATTATGCGTCCCGATGGGCCTATGTTTTTGTTTACCCCTTACCTTTCTAACGGCTTAAGCTTAACTGTTTTTCCCCTTTTTTGGGAAAATCCAGAAAGTATTGGCCGCTTTCTGAAAAATTTTTAGGGATGTTCATTATGGGACGAAAAAAGGGGGGACGTTTTTCTTTACCGTTAATCCGTTACAACGGGTGTAAAGGCCTGTTTAAAAAAGGGTTTTTTTTTCTTTTTGGGGAAAATTTTCAGAAAAAACTTGGGCCAAACTTTGGAAAATTTGCAGGGAGTTTATTTGGGCCGGGGACCCGATTTTTAGTTTTTCCCCGTTTACTTACAAAACCCGTAACGGCCCCGTAAACCTTTTTTTTTTTATGGAATATCTCGAAAAGTACTGGGCCCACTTTTTGAAAAGGGGAGGTATGTTCATTATGGGTCACGGATGATGCCCATGTTTTACTTTGCGTTTTAGCCTTCAAACTTAACGGGCCCTTTAAAATTTTTCTTCTTTAGGAATATTTTAAAAGTACTTGGCCGATCTTTGTGAAAAGTAGTAGGAGTTTTAATATGGGTTCAGAATGCCCGATGTTTTAGTTTTCCATATATCCTTATAAGCTAATCGGGCCCTAATGGTTTTTTTTTTTATCGAATATCCAGAAAGTACTTGGGCCCAAGTTTTTGAACATTGGTAGGTATTCCTTATGGCGACGGGTGTGCCCGACTTTAGTTTACCGTTGTAGCCGTTTCTGACGCTGAAGACCCATAAAGTTTTTTTTTTATGGAATGTCTCAGAAAACTTTCCGACTTTCTGAAAATTTGTAGGGATTTCATTATGGTCACGGTCAGTTTTTGTTTGTTTGTTTGTTTTAAAAAGGGAAAATTTTTAGAAAGTAATGGCCGACCTACTGAAATTTGAGGAGTTCATTTGGGCACAGAATCCCGGGATTTTAAATTTACCGTTGCAGCCTTTTACTAACCCCCAAATGGTTTTTCTTTTTAATGGAAAATCTCAAAAAGTTTTTGGGCCGATGTTTTTTTAAAAAATTTGTTAGTATGTTCTTTAAAGGGGCCCACGATGAGGGCCCCAAATTTTACCAGAAAAAGGCCATTACTAACTTTTTCACCACCCCAAAGATGGTTTTTCCCTTTTTAAATGGAATATTTTCCGCGTATTCGGGTTTAAACTGGGATTACGTTTATAGCTTTGCATTTTTTTTTTCCCTTTTTTTTGGTTTTTTGCATCGATTGCGATGTTTTATCATATCAGGGGAACCCTACTCGAAAGTCTTCAAAGCCCCTTTAATGCGTCTTTTAATCCATTAAAAAAAGTTTTCAGGGTTTCTAGAGGTTTTAAAAGTCCCGTCCCAAAGAGAATTTTTCACTTCACAGCAAAAATATCTTCTCAGGTTTTGCCACCCCCCTTTTCAATCAACCTTTGACAAAATTCTTTTGGGAAAACCCTTTTTTAATTTCCCTTTCCCCTAAATTTAAAACCATATCACCCAAACCCATTTTGCCCATAAAATTTCACGAACATTATAAAACCAAATGTTTTTTGTTTTTGGGACCCTTCACATTCAACAACATCATAAAAGTTATTAGGGGTTAACCTATTTTCTTATTAAATATTATTTTAGCCAATTCTATTCCATCGAAATTTTTTTTCTATTTTAAATGGGATGATTTTCCGCACCGTTCCCCCACAAACTATTTTTTTGGGGGGTTTGGTTTGAACCCCAAGAATTTTCTTTAGGCATCCCGTAAACCCTTTTCAAAAAGTAATTTGGGTTTATTTTTGTCCCCCAAACCCCCGTGCCAGGGCTAGCGATAACAGAGCTCAAAAATCAAACCGTTTTTGTTTTTTCTTATTTTTAAATTAAGTTTGGGTTTTGTGGGTTTTTAAAGTTTTTTTGGGTGGAGTTTCGGTTTTGAGTTTGATATATTTTTTTTTAAACCCAAAAGGGGTTGAAAAAAAATTCCCAGTTGATTTTGACGCCATGGGCTGCAAAGCAGCATTTGTTCTTTTAAACCCAAATAAAATTTAAAACCCCCCGAAGTTTGGGTTGCTTCATTGGTGCCCCCGGGACGTGGTAAAACTCTTTCCATCTTTTTATGAAAAAAAAGAAGACCCCTAGGGCCACTCGTAGTAGGACCCCTGTCAAAGCTATCCAAAACTTGCTGACGCCTTTTCCGTAACAAAAACTCGCTCATGCAGCAAAAGCGCCCCTCCCCCCCCCCGGGCCGTTTGCTTTAAAAAAGCCCCCCCTTTTTTGGACAACTAATCCAGGCATGCTTTGGTTTTTACCCCTGGAAGTTTCCCTTTCCCACTCACACACCGCCCTTAACAACTGCCCTTTAAAAGAATTCCATCTTGGTTCAACTTTTAAAAACTCGGCTTTTTTCCGGCGTGTCCAAGCAAAATTAAAAAACCCCCCGGTTTAACTGAAAAAATAAAAGGGCCCCTAAAAAGCAGCACTTTTAAAGGCATACGAGGCAAACATTTTTTAAAAAAGACCTGCACGGGTTGAATATGCATAGTTTAGGGATAGACGCCCCTACAAGCTACTTAAAATTCATTGTTCACTCAACTCTAAACCCCAGACCCTGTTTGTTTTCTTTCCCCCTTTTTTTAACGAGCTTCCCCCTGAGGTTGTCGTTTTTTTGCCAGACTCCTGAGGTTGATCTTAAACACTCTCGAAAAACGGGGGACCCGTTTTCTCGAAGTGGTTTTTCCCCCCCCGTTTCCCTTGAGAAAAATTTGGTCAAAAAAGCTGCCCCTGCGCTCGGGGTTAGAACGACAAAAAATGCGGGGTTTCCATACAAAAAACATTCACAATTCATCTGCTGCTGATTTTAAAATCCCTTTAAATAGGGGTTTTAAAAACCAAAAAAACCGGGGCACAAAATTAAATTAAAAAACCAGATGACCACTCCTTCATTTTCCCTGTGTAAATAAACATTCAAGGTTTGGTGGCATGGTAGGCCCCGTGAGACCACGGTGGAAAGGGAAGGGCCTTGTGCTAGGGTCCATCACAAAATCAGAGGAAAACAAAACCAGAACAGACATAAGGCCACACCGGAATTTTCCCCCGTCGGTTCAAACACCGCTGTTTCCATAACACTCGAGTTTCCCAAGGAAAAAAGGTACCTTTAAAGGTGGTGATCTTTTTTTGGACGGGGTTTTTTTTGATTTTGGGGGAAAAAGAGTCTTTTTTTTCCCGCGGGCGCTTTCAGGTTTGCAAAAAATCTCGTGGGGCCCAGCCTCGTGGGTGCCCCAAAGGCTACTAAACCCCCCTTTAAAACGTAAATTCTGCTAGGGTCTGGCAAAGACGCCCCCCCCTTTAAACCAAAAAAACCCTTTGGGTTTGCTGATGTACTCAAACCCCTTTTTGGGCGATTTCTTCAAACCCCTTTATCAACTGGCAAAAAAGGGGCCTCACTAAAAAATTAAAAGGTCTCCCCTTTTTTGGCAGATTTGTGTTTTTAAGCTCCTCACTCGCTCAAAAACCCAAAGCTTTTTCAGAATCCCCTCCAGGTACGAAGCAATTGTGGAGGAGTTTCCCGAACTGTTAGTTCCTCCTTTTTAAGGAAAAACAAACCGGTTTTTGTTCATCACAATTTTCCCAAAACGGGCCCCCCCCCCGTGCAGGACGAGCCGTTTGCCTTGCAAAAAAACTCACCCGACAAAGGGGAATTTGATTGGAAAGGAGCAAATCGGGATTTTTTGCCGTCCTGGTTTTTCCTTTGGGCTTCAACCCCTTTCACATGGTCAAGAAGATATGGCGGTGGCGCCCCCTTTTGGGTTGGGCTATCGCCGGCTCAAAGACATGACCAGAGATGACCGCTATCCCCCTTTCCCCCATTCAAAACCTCAATGCACATCTTCATGGAAAAAAAGCCCTTTCCAAAAAATTGGGCTTGGTGCATGGTTACAATTTAATACCTGTTGGCCCCCAAAATAAACCCCAAAATGCAGTGATAAAATCCTTTTTTGGGCCGGGAGAAATTTTTGAAAAAGCCCTTTTTGGGTTGAAGAATGCAAGCTCAAGCTTTCCAAAGGCTCAGGATGGAATCCGCAAACGTTTTATTGCTGTTTTTTTACCTGGATGTTTTTTTTGGCGAGGGTTTTAAAAACCAAAAGCACACGAAAAGACCTGCGCACTGTTTTTATTTACTGACCCCTGAAAGGGCTGGGTTTAAAATCAAGAAATGCGGCTTTGGTCAATCATCCTTAATTTCCGGGGGCATATGAACTCAGAAACTGGAAATTTACCTCTACCGGAAAAAGGTTTTGTGGGGGAAATTTCAGATATCCAATGCCCCCAGACCCAAAAAAGCACTTTAACGATTTCCCCCGGGGTGATGATTTTTTTTCACAGATTTCTGCCCTGGGGAAACGCCCAAAAGCCCTTTTCCATCACTGAGGCAACAAAGGAAAAAACTAAGAAACTCATATGGGCAGCTGAATGTCACTCGGCTTTTCAGGAGGCCAAGTCTGCTTTGGCTTCGGCTGTCATGCTTCATCACCCAGATCCTCAGGCTGAGACGAAGCTTTCGGTGGATGCATCGGATTCTGCTATCGGAGCAGAGCTGTCACAACGACATGAGGACATTTGGAGACCCATCGCTTTCTTTTCCAGGAAACTGTCACCTACTCAGCGACGCACTACTCCACTTTTGATCGCGAGTTGCTGGCCATGCACAGCGCCATCAAACATTTCCGCTACTTTTTGGAAGGCAACACATTCTCCGTATACACGGATCACAAGCCACTGACTCATGCTCTCACTAGTGACAACCGACAGATCTCCACGCCAAGAACGACAGCTTTAGAGAAGGTAAATATGTTTGTTCAAGACCACCCATCTTATTTTGCACGAAAACCCCCCTTTTCACATCCAATCACGTCCTTCTCATGTCAGTTTTGACCAAAATTAACACCTGTCAGACGCGCTAAGGTCTGAAGGGAAAACACCTATACTAACACACCCCCCCTCTCATACAACACACCCACACAACGTTAACAAATAAACAATACATTTATTCAATACAACAAGCTGTCGCTCATGCACACGCCACCATCCTGCACGATAGACCCTCCCAACATCAACAGTACACACAACACAAATATCGAACCGACTAGCACAAGCATACATCACAACCTGGCTGGCCAAGAAACCACCCACTGGTGACCAACAAGTCGCATAACTCTTAGACATAACTCTTAGTTTTGATGCCCAAAACTTCCACCAACCGACTCCCCACAAACCATAGAAGTCACCCACTCATTGTCGTCTCAGATGCATGTCTAGGTGGAAAGCTAAGCACACTGTAGCTTGTGGACGCACAATTTAAATCAGTTATTCCGTATCGCCCACTACACCTTTGATAACGGAGTAACGTGGACACAAGCGACGACGACGACGATGCAGAAGACGATGAACACGCACCGGTTTAAGAGGAAAGAAAAAAAAAAAAAAATAAAAAAAAAAATTAAATAAATTATTATAAGCGGTCGATGTTAATGCTGTTGAAACCCGCGATCACAGCCCAGTCACCCGACGGGACAACGCCATGGTATCAGCTGCCCAAGATGTTGTCGTACGAGTCGGAAGGAGGATGCCCACCACCAGCCATGGGGCGCGTGCGCTTCCCAGCACGCCCCACAAACTGCGGTGGGCTGCATGGCCTGGGTCAGCCTGGGTCGCTCCGAATGGGTCAGCCTCGGGTCAGTCCGATGGGTCGGCCTGGGCCTGCTCCGATGGGTCGGCAACGGGGTAGCTCTTGCCTGGGTCAGCCTGGGTCAGCTCCGTACTGGGTCGGCTCCTGGGCAGCTCCGACTGTGGTCGGCCTGGGTCACGCTCCGCTGGGTCAGGCGGGTCGCTCCACCTGGGTTCGGCCCCGCAGGCCGTTCAACTCAGCCCAGACGTCTGGTCAACACGGACGCTAGCCCATCCCCACTGGAAACGGTGGTACTAGCGGAAAACGACAACTGCATGCTACCAATTCAGTGGCTGGATTACACTACAATTTGCGCATTACTACTCGTCATTTGTCAAAGATCACATTCAACAGAACACACGTAATACAGCTGCGCTCCTGCAGACAATTACAAACACAAGGACGAACCCCTGACAGACGTCTGTGCATTCTATTCATTGCTGGTGATCAATATTCCCGCACCCAATTATGTCACTGACCTAACGGCCCCCCAAACACAATTCAGAGTCACAAACACAAAAAGGCATCCAACATGACAACCACAACCGGTTCTAGTTGCTCCATCTGTACACCATTGTAACCCTCACATTACCCCCGTGCCAACACAGTGTAAGAAAACAGAGTCTCAATGCACCATCATCGGTCAAATCATATCAACACCCTATAAGATTTTAGTCTCAGTCTCTAAACAAGCAATGAAACAATCGACACCCCGTCTTTTGACATACTGACAATTACACTGGCATGGGATATTAACACATTGCCAGCAGCAGCTGAAAGGTGACCCTATAGTACACTAACATAATGACATCAGGTTAACTGCCAACGGAGCAACAACAATAACAGTCGACTACCACAAGACCCTATAGCAACACAACCATAACCTAATAATCATGTAGTTCAGAATCTCAGCTTCCCAACCTGCACGCAGGTGTCACACTGTGTATGTCACCAGTAATAGGAAAAAACTAGAAACACACCGGTAGCTGCATTCAATATTAAATACCAGCAGCGCATAAGGAGGAAAAAACAATATTGAACCCCTGACACTCCGCTCTTTCCAGGACTAGCAATACATCCAATAAATATTATTATTATTGGTATTATACGTTGCTTAACATCCAGCCGACTAACACAGTGCCAAGTTTAAAATATACCACACTGTTTACAAGATCGAATATCGTCTTACGCAGTTCCGTGCATTCAATGGCCCGAAGACGGGCCCGCTACCGGAACACAAAAGGGGCAAGCACAGGGAAACGAGTCAGCGTACTGCGCAATGATTGAAGCTGCAACATTTGTAAATAGTTGCGCCACGGCATATCCAATTCGTTTCCAAAATATAACCATGGCCCAGTTTCCCTTAGCCCCGTCTCTACATAACAGTGACAGTACCAGCGCTACCGCCAGCGCCACAGCATGAGTGGGGCAACAATGCCACTTTGCCAACATTTTATCAACACATCACCCCCCCCCTTTTCTCTCTACTATCACTGCCCCCCTAAACCTTACCATAATATACCAATAACGCGTCCACCAAAAATAATAACCCCCTGGACCAATTTCTAACTTTCAAACAAAAATAACACAAGTAATTATAAGTATCACTATTGCAACAGCACTAATAATTTACTAACCACCCACTCCCAGCTAGGACAGATTCCAATAATAAAGAGGAAGGATGGTAGTAGGGACATACAAACTGGGGTCATAGATTAGGGAGGCCTACCCACTGCCATAATGGACTACACCTTCAAACATCTATCTTCTTCTCACAATTAACATATTACGCACACAAACAACTAACAAATTCGACCGGACCCAATTTACAAAAATCTACAACTCTAGCTCAATGATCAATCACTTCACTAGAAAACAGCCATACCTTGCTTCAAACTTACCCGAGAACCTTGGATACAAAAACACCAATCGTAAGGAGGCGCCACACATGACTACACCCTACACATACATATTTACGTGGAGAGAAACATGTCACGGGAATTTCGCCACTTGATCTTGAATTGTGACCCCCACTTTCACATAGAACAAAGATTTCATTGGTGGGCAGGGAACAGCCTCCAAAAGGCTCACACCCTCAGGTCCAGTAAGACCCAATGCCAAGAGTCCCGCTGACACCCCCAGCCAGAGACAGAGCTGACTTAATGCGCCCTGCGCTCCTGCAGGTAGAATGCGGACACTCACTCAACATGATCTAACGTGCACAAGACAACACACACTGCACGGGACGAAACAAGACGCACAGGTTCCGGGTTTGACATTTCGCTCAACCCTGGGCGTTTAACGCACGGAAATTCTGCCTTAGCAACCAACAGGGCGTCCGTGAAAACGCTAAATAATAAACTATAAAAGTTTCCCCGGGTGTGTCACGCTCTCCTCCTTCCACCGCCTCCTTCTCTATCTTTGATGCCATGTCACCAAAACCAAGCTCTGGGTCATGACAAACCCCCCCTCCTAAAGATCCAATCCCCATTGGATTTCAAGAACCAAGACATGACACAGAGCGACGCCGCCCCGTACCATCAAACACGTATGACCACTTTAAACCAGGACTAGTAGCCATCACTCCCTGGGCAACACCCAAATGCTGCAAAACCCTCCAGCCTGAACTCCAGCAGGACACCGATCCAACCTGGCAAAACTCCTACATCTGCTGAGAAAATCAGGCTATATTGTCCGTCCAGGGATTGCCTCCACCAGAAATTGGAACGGCTGGAGTTGGAACGCCACCTCGTCCAGACATCGGCGTCAACGGTCGATCAGATCTAGTCCAACTTTGGTAAAGGGTTCCTGCTCCAGAGGCATCCTGACAAGGGAAACCGGTTGGAACCCGACCCCTGTCGATGGTGCGCTGACACTGCGGGCATGACTGGCAAAATCTCACGATGTCGGCGCAGATTCCTGGCCAGTAGAATAAAGGCAGAATCCTGGACTTGGTCTTTGTGGTTCCAAGATGCCCTGACATGGGAACCTCGTGGCCTAAAGCCAGCACTGTGGGGCCCGATCTCTTTCGGTACGCACACCTGAGTGCACGCTTCCTGGGTTCCCTCAAACCTCCTGATCAGCACCCCCTTTCTTAAGGTAACTGATTTCCCCGTCCTCATCCCGGACCTCAGTCTTATCCTCGTATGCTTCCTTGCTCTACTCAAGGTGGGGTCTTCTCTTTGTCCCTTGATCAACTCATCTGAAGTAGCGATCGACAACTGACTCCCCAGGGACAATGGTCGCTGGGGTTCCTTGTCCTTCCGGGCCTGAGCTCTCGTCTGTTACAACCGCGAGGGTGTCCCGGCACAGCATAGACGGGAACTGTTCTAAAGGCGCTCCACGCTTCGCTGGATAAAAATTTCCAATGAGGACCTCTTCGACTGGACGCTCCATGACGAGGGCGCGGAAACTCCCTGTGACAAACGGCGAGACGAGTCACCCAGCGCCACTGGTAGACGAACCTGACACCCGGAATTTCGGCCAGCGTGATCAGACGTATCTTCCTGTGTACTGAGCAGATGTACCAGATGAGAAGCCAAACCACGAAATAAACAAACCCCGCTCCCCGTGTCCTAACCCTGTACCATTGTGCCGTTTGACCAGAATCTCGCACCTCGGGAATAGGGCATTCTGGCACATGACACACCCAGCAAAAGGGGGGGGCTTCACACAATCTTTAGCAGCCTCCAGCACATTAACTGCCCCACCGTGTTACGACGGCGCCGTGGGCACGCTCCTAACTTATGTGCCCGTCTCCTCCCCCACAAGGAAACACTTTACTGTTTCCTTCAAGCGGGGGGGCTTGCGTAGCGGTTGGGGTCTCGTGCACACCGGGAGTCTGAGACCAAGGCTGAGGCTTCAGACTCCTTGGGGTATACGCGGCCGTAACTCCTCTCTCTCCTTTCTGCAGTCGCGCCCAAGTCGCCTGGCCTCTGCCACCACAGTAAGCCTCCCGGCCACCTCTGTCCCGCTGTTGCCAGGGAGACCGACGCACCTCAATGGGTCAAGTCGGGTGGTCAAGATCCGATACTCTGCTCCTGTAGGAACAAGTCCCTGAGATCGTCGCCGACAGCGGATCTTTCCTCTGCTGCCAACACCACAAATCCAGCAAAGGAGGCGGACCATCCCTGTCCACAGCACCTGCTCATAGGTTTCGTCCCTGCTCCTTCTTCATCGCCCAGAAACGTGCCTGTATGCTCTCTGCGCGTTCCAGCCGGAAAAACTTAAGCAAAGGCCAGCCGCCTTGACCCGGCCGTATCAGTGAGATCCTGCGGCGTAGTCTCAAGCACTGCCTCCTCGCCTTGCCCCTCAAGAGCGCCATCCAAACCGCATCGACCACGACTTCTGCCCTCCACCGGCACAAACAAGCCATCCTCTCGAAATGGGACAGATAGGGCGTCGACATCCTCCCTCGCCACCCGCAAACGGGTCAATGGAACCACTGGTGGTATCCGCCTGGTCTTCCTTCCTCTTGATCCTATTCCTCCCTTTCTATCCTCGTCCCTCAGTGCCTGAAGCTTCCTCCTTGAGAACCCGCTCTGCGCGCTATCCAGCCGCTGCTGCTCCGCCTACAAGCTTGTAATTGACCTCCTCGCGGCTCGCGCATGAAGCCGCAACTTTTCCTCCTTGGCCTCGGCTTTAAAACCGCAACTCTTCCTCCTTGGGCGAGCGCTCCTCTTTCAAAAAGTCCTCGCGCCTGAGGGCCCTTCCTCTTTCCTCTCTGCGCGTCTCGCCTTGAGACGTAGCTCATCTTCCCTTGCCTCCGCCCCCTCTCTTTTTCGCCGGGCCTCCACGTCCAGGCTCGGCTACAAAGTCCGCCAACTCCCCTCCCTGTAACCCCATGCTTCTACCTAAACCTAACATACTTTCGCCAAGGCGTCCAGCTGGTGCTCTGCCATAAACCTCCTTCACTAATCTACCTGATGCTCCGTAACTACCGAGACGTCGCCGCAGAGTATGACCTTCGAGCCCTGCCAGTTGTGAACGCAACTTATACGGTCACTCGGGGTGTGCGACATACTGAAACTGACCTATCCTATTCCAAACCAACCGCGACCTGACACGCACGATTAGCACAGAGCCACCAAACCTACGCCGATACCTGGAGAGAAAGTTAATAACCACAACCAGTTACTTTTTTCCCAAATTGTAATGAACCCCTGGAGTCCAACCTCAACCAATGTACGGAACTGAGCCCCAGCTACGTATACCTTTACACTCCCACACAAGGGGTGTGGACACCCGGGGTAACAGGCAAGCTACAACCAAGCCCAATACACCATGCTCAATTGCTTAGCAAGACATAGGCATAAACATCAACAAAGCTAGTCATCATCATCAACATCAACAACACAATGCAATTGCTCACAACCAAAATTATACCGTGACATTTTCAAACAACTCATACCCCAACAAAGTTCACTTGACATGGCCAGATATTCAACCACAAATCCACACAGGGAGGGTCCACACAACCAACACGACACAGCAGCAACCTTAATACCACAAAACTATCCACTTTATTACACACACAAACCCGTATACAAAACAAACATTACAAAGCACATCACTTCCACACAACTAACACTGGCAATTACAGGTCTTACACGCCCGAGTGGCCATTGGTCTTATGCCTCCACCCTACTAGGGGCAGGACGCACCCTCCAACCACCCACTAACTTCACACCAATACCATAACGACACAACACCAGGAAAGACAATGAATGGAGGTTGTGCTTGACAGCCACTCACAGTTCTAAATCGCCGCGCCGCTCCCTAACCAAAAGGCGCCACCCAACAACCACCCGCTAACTACCCCCCCCCCCCCCTTTCCCCCATAATCTACCTACCTAACCCATCAACAAGTTACCCCGCATCTCCCACCACGTGTCAGACGCGCAAAGGTCTGAAGGGAAAAACCTAACTAACACCACCCCCCCGTTCATCATACAACACACTCCACACAAGTTGAAAATAAACAATATTATTATTCAATACAACAACCTGTCGCTCATGCACACACCACCATCCGCACGATAGACCCCTCGCCAACATCAACAGTAAACACACAACACAAAAATCGGAGAACCGACTAGCACAAGCAACATCACAACCAGGCTGGCCAAGAAACCACCCACGGTGACCAACAAGTCGCATAACTCTTAGACAGAACTCTTAGTTTGATGCCCAAAACTTCCACCAACCGACTCCCCACAACCATCGACGTCACCCACTCATTGTTGTCTCGGAAATGCATGTCTAGGGGAAAACTAGGCACAAACCGTAGCTTGTGGGACGCACAATTTTAGATCGTTATTCCGTTTCGCCCACTACAACCTTTGGATATCGAGAACGTGACACAAGCGACGACGGCGACCGATGCAATGACGATGAACAACGCACTGTTAAAGAGGAAAAAAGAAATTAAATTATAACGGTCGAAGGTTTATGCTGTACGGAAACCCGCGATCACAGCCCAAGACAACCCGAACACTAACGCCAGATGGAATCACTGCACCCAAGATGTGGTCGTACGAGCCAGATGGAGACTGCACCACCACCAGCCATGGCGCGTGCGCTTTCCCACACGCCCCAACTGCGCAGGCTGCAAGGCCTGGGTCGGCTCCGCCCTGGGACCCCGGCCTGTCACCAGACCTGGGTCGGCGCCTGGTCAACTCCGCCTGGGTCAGCCCTGGGTCAGCTCCGCCTGGGTCAGCCTGGTCAGCTGCTCCGCCGGGTCGGCCCCTCAGGCGGCACCTTCAGTCCAGACGGTCTGGTCAACACCGACGCTGCCCAATCCCCAACTGGAAACGGTGGTACTAGCGGAAACGACACACCTGCAGGCTCCAAATCGTGGCTGGCTCACACTACATTTGCGCAATTCCGTACCCGTCATTTGTCACAATCACATTCAACAGAACCACACGTATTACAGCTGCACTCCTGCCAGACAATTTACTAACACACCAAGGACAACCCCTCGACTGAACGTATGTTCCTTTCATTCATTGGACCTGGCTATCCAATATTCCGCCACCCCATAATGTCACTGCCTAACGGCCCAACACCATTCAGAGTCACCAAACACAAAGCATCCAACATGACAAACCACAACCGTTCTAGAGCCCCACAGTCACCATAAGAAACCCCTCAACTATACCCCTGTGCCAACACAGGTGTAAACAAACCAGAAGGCGCAAGACCATCACAGTCAACGTACAAACACCACTATAAGATTTTAGAACAACCAGTCCTCAAAACAAGCAATGAAACAACTGACACCCGTGCAGACTGACATACTGACCAATTACACTGGCATGGATATAACACTAGCCAGCAGCAGCAGAGGTGGACCCAATATATATAACACAAACATCAAATGACTTTCAGGGAACTCCAACGGCAAGCAACAACAATAACATCGACTACCCCACAAGACCCCAATAGCAACACCAACCAAACCAGTAACAACGTAGTCAGAATCTCACATCCCAACCTGCAAGGCAGTAGTCACACTTTGTAATGGTCCACACGTTAATAAGTAAAGAAAAAAACTAAAACACACCGTAGGCGCATCAATATTAAACCCAGCACGGCCATAAGAGAAAACAATATTGACACCCCTGACACCCTCTCTTATCAGTACTACCATCCATCAATAAATAAATTATTATTATTGTTATTAACGTTGCTTAACATCCAGCCACTACACCTAGCCACGTTAAGACTACCCAGCCACCGTTTTACAAATCGAAATCTTCATCCGCACGTACGTGCATCAACAGGCCCGAAGACGGCCCCCGCCTACAGAACACAAAATGGGACAGGCAAAAACCGGAAACGAGTCAGCGTAATGATTTGAAACTGCAACATTTGAAAATAGTTTGGCGCCACCGGCCTTTTCACTCCCAATCTTTCCAAAATAAAACCATGGCCCCAGTAACCTTAGCCCCGTCTCTACAAAAACATGACAGTACCGCCTCGTACGCTACCGCCAGCCGCCCACAGCCATGAGTTGGGCAACCATGCCACTTTGCCAAACATTATCAACACGTCATCACCCCCCCCCCCCCCCCTCCCTTCTCTCTATATCAACTTCCCCCCGACCTTACCCATAATCTATACCAAAAATAAAACGCGACCACAAAATATCCCCCTGGATTTCTACTTTCAAACAAAATAACACAAGTAATTTAAGTATCACTATAGAGCAACAGCACAATATCTGCTACCCCCCCCCCCCCCCCCTCCAGCCTAGCCAGATTCCAAAATAACGAATGGGGGAAGACTGGAGTTGACATACAACTCGGGTCATAATATGAGGGCCTACCCCTGCCAAATGGAACAACACCTACAAACATCTATCATCTTGTTCAACAACTAACCTCTCACGCACTCAAACAACAACCCATACGACCAAGACCCTATTGTACAAAAGTCTCCAACCTAGCTCTATGATCGATTCACTTCACTTACAAAACAGCCAAACCTTGCTTCCAACGTACCCAGAACCTTGGACAAAACACCAATCGTAGGGAGGATGCGGGCCACACACAGACTACACCCGCTACACATACAATCGTGGAGTCACGGAATCGCACCTTGTCGTGAATTGAGACCTCACTTTCAACAACTATGCAATTGCCATCGAGTGAAGAAGAATTCACTTGGTGGGCCAGGAACAGCCTCCCAAAAGCCCACACCCTTCAGGTCCGAAGACCCAATGCCAAGAGTCCTGCTTGACTCCCCAGCCAAGACAGAACTGAACTTAAAGCGCCTGCGCTCCTGCAGGTAGAATGCGGACACTACTCACTCAACAGAAACTCACGTGCACAAACAACACCACTGCACGGACGAAACAAATAGACGCAACAGGTCCGGGTTTGAGGAC
This sequence comes from Conus ventricosus, assembly GCA_018398815.1. NCBI lineage: Eukaryota > Metazoa > Mollusca > Gastropoda > Neogastropoda > Conidae > Conus > Conus ventricosus. The sequence goes on along the minus strand of JAFLJL010014834.1, from coordinate 1,236 downwards.
ACTTTCGCTCAACCCTGGCGTTTAAACGCACGGAAATTCTGGGCCTTAGCAACCAACAGGGCGTCCGTGAACGCTAAAACTAATAAACTATAAAAGATTCCCGGTTGTGTCACGCTCTCCCCTCCTTCCACCGCCTCCTTCTCTATCTTTGATGCATTCACCAAAACCAAGCTCTGGGTCATGACAACTTGCTGCAATGCAGTTCGATTCTCCATGGTGAATGTGGTGACCAAGCTTTCCATCGTTTCATGTTCTTTACTCGGTCATCATGGTGCAACCATTCGTGCCTCGATGCTTCCAAAAAAAAGTGATCTCATTGATAGCTTAATGTTGACATTCCGCCTAAAGTGCTGTATGAAGAAGAGAAGAGAAGCGAGAGAGAAGGGGAGAGAGGGAGGACAAGGAAAGAAAGAAAGAAAGACAGACAGAGAGAGAAGAGAGAGAGAGAGAGAGAGAGAGACAGATAGACAGATGACAGACACAAGACAGACAGACGAGAGAGAGGCTGTATCAAGAGAAAGAGAGAAGAGAGAGAGAGAGAGAGAGAGAGAGAGCAAGAGAGAGAGAGAGAGAGAGAGAGAGAGAGAGAGAGAGGAGAGAGAGAGAGAGAACGACTCAAAATATGCAAGGAAACATAATATTATATACTGACATTTCACTGGTCATTTCGCCCTTTTCAAACTTAAGTCCAAGGTTTGCATCTTAATCTTGTTCTTGTGGCATTTGTTCTCTCTCTCCTCTCTCTCTCCTCTCTGCTTCACCTCTCCGGTCTCTCATCCTCTCTCTCTCCTCTCTCTCTCACGCACGCAACGACGCACGGGCACACACACACACAACACACACACACACACACACACACACACACACACACACACAACACTCACACACACACACACACACACACACAGCACATACACGTTAATATGTAGACGTTTTAAATTGGAAGACAACATCAACAACACACACACACTCCACGCGCGCGCGCGCGCGGCGCGCGCACGCAACGCACGCACGCACACGCCCGCAAACACGCAAGTGACGCCTGCACACACGCGTGCACGCACACTGCATTGTCTCTCTCACTCCCCTCTCCTCTCTCTCTCCCTCTCTTCTCTCCTCTCCTCCCTCTCTCTCTCTCTCAATCTCTCTCTCTCTCTCATCTCTCTCTCTCGCTCTCTCTAAACCCATTCAGTTCCGAGAATTCCCAATAACTCTGGCCCCCTCCCTTCGTATCCT
>JAFLJL010014832.1:20629-35714 GCA_018398815.1 Conus ventricosus | reverse complement strand
ATAAAGCATGGAGATGTTTGTAGATCTGAGCTCAACTTGGAGTTGACGGTCGACGCACACACGCACGCACCGCACGCACGCACGCACGCACGCACGCACGCACGCACACACACACACACACACACACACACACACACACACACACACACACACACACACACACCACACACACATACACACACACACACACATGAACACTCACATATACTGGTTTTTATTCTATGGTTCAGAGTGCAGCGGACTTACAGCTTTCATAGATAGAGATACCTGACATGTGACAAGTGGGTACAGACTTTTGTATTCGTGCGACAACAGGTAACCCCCAAATATTGCCACAAAATACATCCAAGGCATGATTGATCTGGCAGATGAAACTGGGTATTATGAGCAAAAATGCTGCAAAATACATCAATGGCATGATTGATCTGGCAGATGAAACTGGATATTATGAGCAAAAATGCTACAAAATACATCCAAGGCATGATTGATCTGGCAGATGAAACTGGGTATTATGAGCACGATACGCTCACCCACTGACAGCTTTCCATGTGAAGGAGGTATGCAGAATGTGGGGTACGTTAAGGAGGTGTGCAGAATGTGGGGTACGTTAAGGAGGTGTGCAGAATGTGGAGTACATTAAGGTGTGCATAATGTAGGGTACGTTAAGGAGATAAGATAATGTTGCTTATAGCCCAGCCGACCGCAAAGGGCCATATCAGGGCTGGTACGTTAAGGAGGTGTGCAGAATGTGGGGTACGTTAAGGAGGTGTGCAGAATGTGGGGTACGTTAAGGAGGTGTGCAGAATGTGGGGTACGTTAAGGAGGTGTGCAGAATGTGGGGTACGTTAAGGAGGTGAGCAGAATGTGGGGTACGTTAAGGAGGTGAGCAGAATGTGGGGTACGTTAAGGAGGTGTGCAAATTTGTGGGTACGTTAAGGTGTGCAGAATGTGGGTACGTTAAGGAGGTGTGCAGAATGTGGGGTACGTTAAGGAGGTGTGCAGAATGTGGGGTACGTTAAGGAGGTGTGCAGAATGTGGGGTACGTTAAGGAGGTGTGCAGAATGTGGGGTACGTATCTAGTTTTGTATCTGTATTCCAAGACGGCCAACTGATTCTTTATAATCAATGCTGGCATGACTCTCTCTCATCATACTTTAACTGTTGCATGCATCCTCCAGAAATCGATTGTCTGCGAAGATCAGCATGTTTTGTGGTAATTACCACACAGCCGCCTGTCCCTGAACATTGCACGCCCTTCGCAATCCGACCCAACAACTCTATGATCCATGTTGTTAAATTATGTAGCAGAGAAGGGTAGGCCTTTCAAAGATAGAGCTTATTTAATATGTGCCGGTCCTAGATATGTCTCACCTCGAACAAATGAAAATGAATGAATGAATGAATGAATGAATGAATAAATAAATAAATAAACAAGCAAACAATCAACAGATAGGTAAATAAATACATATACACATAAATAAGCAAATTTGAACAAACATATCAACAAACACTCAAACAAACAACGAGAAATAGATATATAAATAAGTAAGTTATACATTTATCGTCAGATCAGCTATTCTTTAAAGTGGTAGTACCTTCAGCTAAAATCCTGGACTGAGGAAATGAAACCACAATCTTTCCTTGCCCAAATGCAAACTTTTCTTGAGGTACAAGTGGATTTTGTTGTGGTCACTTTGTTGTTGCTGTTGTTGGTGATGGTGTTGTTGTTGGTGTTGTGTTACTAATCTGTCGCATGCTAACTACTGTGGTATTAGGATCGGAAGAAAAGAAGGCAGGATGAACTGCTCAATGTTTTACGAAATCTGTTTAATCTCACACTCGATTAAGCGCAAATTGTTCACTTAAATTTCCATCCCCCTCTGCCCCCTCCCCTTCTCCCCCCACGAGAACATTGCAGACATTGACAAGTTAATCAGTTCATTTTCATTCATTGAAGGACTCCTGCTTCCTCCCACTGTCTCGGCGAACCAGAATAAGTAGGATGGCAGAAGGGGAACCTCTTCGATTATATCTTTGATACTTACTTAGATGCTCCCGCGTCTTGTGACGCATGAGGCAGTCAAGGCGCTCCACTGTGCACGGTCCTCAGCCAGTCTGCTGATGTCACTCCAACCTCTGTCAGCGAGTCTGAGGTCTCTCTCCACTGTCTGTCGCCAGCTCATCCTGGGTCGTCCTCTTTTTCTCTGGCCTGCTGGGGTCCATTTAATGGCCTGGTTTGCAGGTCTTGAAGAGGGTAATCTCAAGACATGACCCAGCCAGCGCCGTCTGCAGATGATGGTTGACACGGGAAGCTGTTTGGACCTCTCTCTCTGACCTCTTCATTGGGTATAAAGTCTGACCATTTGATGCCCAAGATCTTACGTAGGCACTTAGTGTCAAAAGCGTCGAGTTTAATCTCCTGGGTGGTCTTTGACTGATATCTTTATCATCAGTTGTGTAAAACTTGTCTGCTTCGTTTCACTCCTTGACTGACTTTGGTTTGCAGAGGTTTGGCAGTAAATACACAAATCCTTGATTAACTTTCTTTCCCAGAGGTTTGGCAGTAAATACACAAATCCTAAACAGACTTGCTCTTTCTTGTGTGTCCTCATCATCGTCGTCATCGTCATCGTCATTGTCAGTTGAGAAGGTCGCCAATCTTTCAATATTAGAGTACGAGCACACAGTTAGATGTGTCAAAGACTAGAGTTACTTCCAAACACCACAACCATCGTCACCATCAGAATGCATTGTTACCATCGTCAAAGCTAGCACTGTCACTGGCGATGAGATGAATACGGTTTGTGATCAACATTGTATCCCTGTCTTTGCCTTTGCAACCGTACAGCAAAAAAACAAAACAAAAAACAAACAAACAAACAAACAAACAAACAAACAAACAAACAAACAAAAACCCAACCAACCAACCAAACAAACAAAAAATCAACTACTGGTCAGATCATACATTAATAAACAGCGATGTAGTGTTCCACGGTGGATATGAATATCCAGGAGTATCAGCCTGCGTACACAGAAGAAGAAGAAGAAGAAAAAGAGGGAGTACCACAACAGCCCTAATGACAAAGATTACAATTCATAATCATGCACCGAAATGGTGGAAGGAAAGCCAAAGCTATTAACATTGGTAACAAAAACCAGGGCTAAAGGAGAAATCCCTAACACATAATCTGCATCAACCACGAATGGTTTATGTCAAAGAGAAAGACAACATCTTCTGGCAAACAAAACATAGTGTATATGTCATGCTTGAATGTCTATAACATAGAGCTCTCTCTCTCTCTCTCTCTCTCTCTCTCTCTCTCTCTCTCTCTCTCTCTCCTCTCTCTCTCTCTCTCTCACACACACACACACACACACACACACACGGATGTTCTACCATGGAGAATGGACGTACATCTTCACTCGGCTCCGTTGGAATTGTTATTAACGGTGGTAGCTGTGCAGGTTCAGCGCTGTTGGAATTGTTATTAACGGTGGTAGCTGTGCAGGTTCAGCGCTGTTGGAATTGTTATTAACGGTGGTAGCTGTGCAGGTTCAGCGCTGTTCTGAGGGCTTGGTAGCTTTGGTTTTGAACGTGCTTTGCTTTTGTTTATATTGTTTGCTCACTTACCGTGTGGTTTTTGTGGATCACCGGGGTTCGGAGGGTGTGCGGAGTCTGTTACAGATCTGATCTTGGGTCCTCCCGGTCGAGTTTTGTGCTTTGGTGATTGGCAGCTTTGGCAACATGTAACCGGCCCTTTTCTTGCTTCTGGGTGTCCCTGTTGTGTCTTTGAACTTTTTATTATTTTTTTTAAATTTTTTTTATTTGTTGGTTTTGGTGCGAGCCGGGATGCTGCCTTCAAGTTTTTGTTAAATGTAGTTTGGAACGGCGTTTATCGACAAGAAATGACGTCTTAACTGTACGTCATTTGCCCCGTGACGTATATTGATCTCGTGATGGTGATGTTCTGTGCCGCTGTTCTATAGTTTGATTATGGCTCTCCCTTTCAACATAGACAATCAATCAACGATAATCTCAACAGACAAAGGTAATATCATCGTGAAATCTCCAAACAAACAAGTTCACGTCAAATACCCAGAAAACATCTTTTCCTGTGATGTTCCTTCACCTTTCCCAATCATTCTGAAAGATCATGGGTCAGGTATCTTAAAACTCCATTATTTACGGCGAGATTTTAAGCAAGCCTTTATTGGATCTGTTGGAGAAGTTAACCGTGTTCGTAGACTCCGTTCTGGTGACTGCTTTGTGGACTGTAAGTCGAAAAATCAGCAAGAACGTCTTCAGTCCATCACCAATCTTTGTGGTATTTTTATCAGCTGCCGTGTGCCCTCAGTTCAAACTGTTGGTGTTGTGTTTGGCAGAATCAGCGAAAACCAATTGGAAAAGTGTTTATGTGTTGTCAAAGTGGAAAAAATTGAAACCAAGAATGGTCATTGTGCTCTGAACAAGCTAACTTTTAGTCTTGCCCGTCTACCTGATAAAGTTCAGGTAAACGGAAAGTCGTTCATTGTTGATCCATTCTGTCCGCCAGTCAGACAGTGTACGTTTTGTCAACGTCTTGACCACCGCAGGAAGCAATGCAGAGCCCGTTATGGTAGGTACAGCCGATGTGGGGACAGTTCTCACAACAGAGGTCAATGTACAGTAGAGACCCCACACTGTGTAAACTGTAAAGGTCAACACTCGGCTGCATATCGACACTGTGAAGCAAAACGTGTGGCCAAGACAGCGGCAATATTGAGGAGCCAGCAGTACATGCATTATTCCCTTGCTGTAGCTACTGCCAAGAAAAAAGTGATGACAGATAATGCATCTGCTAGTGTATCTATTACAACATCAACATCTGCAGCTAAAAAATCGTACGCCGATGTGGTAAAGTCCAATCTGAATTGCCCTCAGTCTTTTGGAACATTTCTGTCGTCTGTAGTGTTCCCTTCTGTCACAGCACTTCGGCGGCATGAAGATCCTTCACAAGCTCTTCATGCCCTTCATGCCATCTACTCTTCTTCTGTGGCAACATCACCTTCCCCTCTCCCATCAAGTGAGGAGGCACGCTGTCTTGAACAGCTTGATTTATTCATTTCTACTTCATCATCATCGCGCTCGTCCTCGCTTACTACGGTGCGACGCCACAATCAAGGGAACCCCGAAATGTCAGGAAATGGGATCTTTGAAAACAACCGACCAGTCCCAGAGAAGCAGGAAGATGAACAGTGCTGTCCAGAGAAGCAGAAAGATGAACAGTGCGGATCAGAGAAGCAGAAAGATGAACAGTGCGGATCAGAGAAGCAGAAAGATGAACAGTGCGGCCCAGAGAAGCAGAAAGATGAACAGTGCGGATCAGAGAAGCAGAAAGATGAACAGAGCGGCCCAATGGAGCAGAAAGATGAACAGTGCGGATCAGAGGAGCAGCAAGATGAACAGAGCGGCCCAATGGAGCAGAAAGATGAACAGTGCGGATCAGAGAAGCAGAAAGATGAACAGTGCGGCCCAATGGAGCAGAAGATGAACAGTGCGGATCAGAGGAGCAGAAAGATGAACAGTGCGGCCCAATGAAGCAGAAAGATGAACAGAGCGGCCCAATGGAGCAAAAAGATGCACAGTGCGGATCAGAGAAGCAGAAAGATGAACAGTGCGGCCCAATGGAGCAGAAAGATGAACAGTGCGGATCAGAGGAGCAGAAAGATGAACAGTGCGGCCCAATGAAGCAGAACGGTGAACAGTGCGGCCCAATGGAGCAGAAAGATGAACAGAGCGGCCCAATGGAGCAGAAAGATAAACAGAGCGGCCCAATGGAGCAGAAAGATGAACAGTGCGGCCCAATGGAGCAGAAAGATGAACAGTGCGGCCCAATGGAGCAGAAAGATGAACAGTGCGGATCAGAGGAGCAGAAAGATGAACAGTGCGGCCCAATGGAGCAGAAAGATGAACAGTGCGGATCAGAGAAGCAGAAAGATGAACAGTGCGGCCCAGAGAAGCAGAAAGATGAACAGTGCGGATCAGAGAAGCAGAAAGATGAACAGTGCGGCCCAATGGAGCAGAAAGATGAACGGTGCGGCCCAGAGAAGCAGAAAGATGAACAGAGCGGCCCAATGGAGCAGAAAGATGAACAGAGCGGCCCAATGGAGCAGAAAGATGAACAGTGCGGCCCAATGAAGCAGACAGATGAACAGTGCGGCCCAATGAAGCAGAAAGATGAACAGTGCGGCCCAATGAAGCAGAAAGATGAACAGTGCGGCCCAATGGAGCAGAAAGATGAACAGTGCGGATCAGAGAAGCAGAAAGATGAACAGTGCGGCCCAGAGAAGCCGAAAGAAGAACAGTGCGGCCCAGTGAAGCAGAAAGATGAACAGTGCGGCTCAGTGAAGCAGAAAAATGAACAGTGCGTCCCAATGGCGCAGAAAGATGAACAGTGCGGCCTAATGAAACAGAAAGATGAACAGTGCGGCCCAATGGAGCAGAAAGATGAACAGTGCGGCCCAATGAAGCAGAAAGATGAACAGTGCGGCCCAGTGGAGCAGAAAGATGAACAGTGCGGATCAGAGGAGCAGAAAGATGAACAGTGCGGCCCAATGGAGCAGAAAGATGAACAGTGCGGATCAGAGAAGCAGAAAGATGAACAGTGCGGCCCAATGGAGCAGAAAGATGAACAGTGCGGATCAGAGAAGCAGAAAGATGAACAGTGCGGCCCAATGGAGCAGAAAGATGAACAGTGCGGCCCAGAAGAAGCAGAAAGATGAACAGAGCGGCCCAATGGAGCAGAAAGATGAACAGAGCGGCCCAATGGAGCAGAAAGATGAACAGTGCGGCCCAATGAAGCAGACAGATGAACAGTGCGGCCCAATGAAGCAGAAAGATGAACAGTGCGGCCCAATGAAGCAGAAAGATGAACAGTGCGGCCAATGGAGCAGAAAGATGAACAGTGCGGATCAGAGAAGCAGAAAGATGAACAGTGCGGCCCAGAGAAGCCGAAAGAAGAACAGTGCGGCCCAATGAAGCAGAAAGATGAACAGTGCGGCCCAGTGAAGCAGAAAAATGAACAGTGCGTCCCAATGGCGCAGAAAGATGAACAGTGCGGCCTAATGAAACAGAAAGATGAACAGTGCGGCCCAATGGAGCAGAAAGATGAACAGTGCGGCCCAATGAAGCAGAAAGATGAACAGTGCGGCCCAATGGAGCAGAAAGATGAACAGTGCGGCCCAATGGAGCAGACAGATGAACAGTGCGGCTCAATGGAGCAGACAGATGAACAGTGCGGCTCAATGGAGCAGAAATATGAACAGTGCGGATCAGAGGAGCAGAAAGATGAACAGTGCGGCCCAATGGAGCAGAAAGATGAACAGTGCGGCCCAATGGAGCAGAAAGATGAACAGTGCGGCCCAATGGAGCAGAAAAATGAACCGTGCAGCTCAGAGAAGCAGAAAGATGAACAGTGCGGTACAGAGAAGCAGAAAGATGATCAGTGCGGACTTGAGGAGCAGAAAGATGAACAGTGCGGAGTAGAGGAGCAGAAAGATGAACAGTGCGGACTAGAGGAGCAGAAAGATGAACAGTGCGGACTAGAGGAGCAGCAAGATGATCAGAGTGGACTAGAGGAAGAGAAAGATGATCACAGCGGTCTAGAGGAACAGAAAGCTGAACAATGCGAACTAGAGGAGCAGAATGATGAACAGTGCGATCTAGAGGAGCAGAAAGATGAACAGTGCGGCCCAATGAAGCAGAAAGATGAACAGAGCGGCCCAATGGAGCAAAAAGATGCACAGTGCGGATCAGAGAAGCAGAAAGATGAACAGTGCGGCCCAATGGAGCAGAAAGATGAACAGTGCGGATCAGAGGAGCAGAAAGATGAACAGTGCGGCCCAATGAAGCAGAACGGTGAACAGTGCGGCCCAATGGAGCAGAAAGATGAACAGAGCGGCCCAATGGAGCAGAAAGATAAACAGAGCGGCCCAATGGAGCAGAAAGATGAACAGTGCGGCCCAATGGAGCAGAAAGATGAACAGTGCGGCCCAATGGAGCAGAAAGATGAACAGTGCGGATCAGAGGAGCAGAAAGATGAACAGTGCGGCCCAATGGAGCAGAAAGATGAACAGTGCGGATCAGAGAAGCAGAAAGATGAACAGTGCGGCCCAGAGAAGCAGAAAGATGAACAGTGCGGATCAGAGAAGCAGAAAGATGAACAGTGCGGCCCAATGGAGCAGAAAGATGAACGGTGCGGCCCAGAGAAGCAGAAAGATGAACAGAGCGGCCCAATGGAGCAGAAAGATGAACAGAGCGGCCAATGGAGCAGAAAGATGAACAGTGCGGCCCAATGAAGCAGACAGATGAACAGTGCGGCCCAATGAAGCAGAAAGATGAACAGTGCGGCCCAATGAAGCAGAAAGATGAACAGTGCGGCCCAATGGAGCAGAAAGATGAACAGTGCGGATCAGAGAAGCAGAAAGATGAACAGTGCGGCCCAGAGAAGCCGAAAGAAGAACAGTGCGGCCCAGTGAAGCAGAAAGATGAACAGTGCGGCTCAGTGAAGCAGAAAAATGAACAGTGCGTCCCAATGGCGCAGAAAGATGAACAGTGCGGCCTAATGAAACAGAAAGATGAACAGTGCGGCCCAATGGAGCAGAAAGATGAACAGTGCGGCCAATGAAGCAGAAAGATGAACAGTGCGGCCCAGTGGAGCAGAAAGATGAACAGTGCGGATCAGAGGAGCAGAAAGATGAACAGTGCGGCCCAATGGAGCAGAAAGATGAACAGTGCGGATCAGAGAAGCAGAAAGATGAACAGTGCGGCCCAATGGAGCAGAAAGATGAACAGTGCGGATCAGAGAAGCAGAAAGATGAACAGTGCGGCCCAATGGAGCAGAAAGATGAACAGTGCGGCCCAGAGAAGCAGAAAGATGAACAGAGCGGCCCAATGGAGCAGAAAGATGAACAGAGCGGCCCAATGGAGCAGAAAGATGAACAGTGCGGCCCAATGAAGCAGACAGATGAACAGTGCGGCCCAATGAAGCAGAAAGATGAACAGTGCGGCCCATGAAGCAGAAAGATGAACAGTGCGGCCCAATGGAGCAGAAAGATGAACAGTGCGGATCAGAGAAGCAGAAAGATGAACAGTGCGGCCCAGAGAAGCCGAAAGAAGAACAGTGCGGCCCAATGAAGCAGAAAGATGAACAGTGCGGCCCAGTGAAGCAGAAAAATGAACAGTGCGTCCCAATGGCGCAGAAAGATGAACAGTGCGGCCTAATGAAACAGAAAGATGAACAGTGCGGCCCAATGGAGCAGAAAGATGAACAGTGCGGCCCAATGAAGCAGAAAGATGAACAGTGCGGCCCAATGGAGCAGAAAGATGAACAGTGCGGCCCAATGGAGCAGACAGATGAACAGTGCGGCTCAATGGAGCAGACAGATGAACAGTGCGGCTCAATGGAGCAGAAATATGAACAGTGCGGATCAGAGGAGCAGAAAGATGAACAGTGCGGCCCAATGGAGCAGAAAGATGAACAGTGCGGCCCAATGGAGCAGAAAGATGAACAGTGCGGCCCAATGGAGCAGAAAAATGAACCGTGCAGCTCAGAGAAGCAGAAAGATGAACAGTGCGGTACAGAGAAGCAGAAAGATGATCAGTGCGGACTTGAGGAGCAGAAAGATGAACAGTGCGGAGTAGAGGAGCAGAAAGATGAACAGTGCGGACTAGAGGAGCAGAAAGATGAACAGTGCGGACTAGAGGAGCAGCAAGATGATCAGAGTGGACTAGAGGAAGAGAAAGATGATCACAGCGGTCTAGAGGAACAGAAAGCTGAACAATGCGAACTAGAGGAGCAGAATGATGAACAGTGCGATCTAGAGGAGCAGAAAGCTGAACAGTGCGGACTAGAGGAGCAGAATGATGAACAGTGCGATCTAGAGGAACAGAAAGCTGAACAATGCGGACTAGAGGAGCAGAAAGATGACCAGTGCGATCTAGAGGAGCAGAAAGATGAACAGTGCGGTCTAGAGGAGGAGAAAGATGAACATAGTGCCCAGAAGAGCAGGAAGTTAAACAATGCGTCCCAGAGGAGCAGCTGCTTGACGAAACAATATCCTTAAGTGCTTTATTACATCATTACTCAATCTTCATAACAAACAAATCTAGTTAAAATAGTAGGTATTCCTATTTGTGATAAAATACTTACGTCATTCAGGATGATTTCAAGATCCGTCTAAAAACACTATTTTGTGAAAAGACGCTAAATCAAACAAAACAAAACAAAACACACACACACACACACACACACACACACACACACACACACACACACACACACACACACACACTGAGAGAGAGAGAGAGAGAGAGAGAGGAGAGAGAGAGAGAGAGAGGGAGGGGGACGGGAAAAGGAGGAAGAGCAAACATAAAAGCATGAAACGTCTCTTCTGCCAAAGCTTTGCAAAAGGCCCTCAGCTCTGCGTGTGTTCAGGTTGTCTACAAGGAAACGATAAATATTTGCGTGTGTTCAGGTTGTCTACAAGGAAACGATAAACAGTTTATTATGAGGGATGAATCTTTAAATGCTGCTTCTCCTGTTTTTGTTTCTGCACATCAGGGGGAAATTTCCCCCTATCGTGGGGTCAGTTGGGACTACCCGGTTTTTTGCCCCTTGGTTGGCCCCCCGGGGCCCCTGGGGTCTAGTGCCAGACCCTTTTTTGTCTAGTGCCAGGGCCGGGGCCCTCTGCAGGGACCATGAGAAAATTTGGGAAAGACAATGCCCGTTCTGCTGGACCAAAGAGACAATTTTTTTCCCAATTTTAGTTCACATCCAAAACAACACAATCCACACCCTTTTGATCCCAATTTGGGGCCCGACAGTGAGGGGGCCCCGTTCTTTGGGTTTTTCCCAGTTTTTTTTCAAGGGTTTGTTTGTTTTCCCCCCGTTTTTGAAAAAGGGACCAAAAAGAGGTCAAAAAACGCGTGGGTGTTTTTTGTTTTGGGGTTTGTTTTTTTCTTTCCCGTTCGGGGGAAAAAAAGAAAAAAAAAAAAAAAAAAAAAATTTTTTCAAAAGGTTTTTTTTCCCCAACCCAAAGAACTGTTTCCCTGCACCATTTGCCCCCTTGTAAAAAACAGGGATTCTAAGAAAAAGTTTTAGAGTTTTTTGAGAATTTCCCTTGGGTTTTATTGTTTGTGAACATATCACTCCCGAAACCCCACCCGGATGGGGTTTTGGATTAAAATTTTTTCCCAATCTTTATTCATTTTTTCGTCTGGACAACCATCAAAACTGAACAAAAAACGGGAAAAAAGGGTTTCCCAAAGCTTAAAGGAAATTGATATAAACTTAAACTTTAAAAGTCCCCAAAAAGTAAAAAAATTAGGGCAAAATTTCAAATTTTTCCAAAAAAACAGATTACTTTTACAAAAGAAAAAATTGTTTATGTTTTCATCAAAACACTATTTAAAAAAACGATCTTTTTTGGTTCCATTCCAGCTTTGGAAGGTTCCCCTGAAATTTAACACCAACACAAATTTGCCAAAATTTAATTTAAAATAATAAATATTTCAGCTGGGGGGCCCCCAGACAAAATTTTTGGCCAAAATTTATCATGTAGTTCGTCCCAAAACACCCTAAATGCTGTCCCTTAATGATTCTCTGCAGGGGCCCAGCGAGCCATACTGTGGTGTTCCCGGGCCCTGATTTTTTTTTGGCCCAGGGGAGTTTGGTTCCGTTACTTTGACACGAAAAAAAAAAAAAAAAAAAAAGGGTTTCGGGAACAAAATTTTTTTTAATCAAAAAAAATCGAAACGAAGCAAAAAAAAAGAAAAAAAAGTAGAAAATAAAAATTTGCCCATTTGGGATGGTTTCCCCAGAACAGACAAGACAGACAGACAAAAAAAGACAAAAATTGGGTTTAAAGGGTTCAGAAATCTTCCCCCAAAAAGATACCTATTTCCCGCTGGGGGACGAAGGGGGAAACAAAATTTAGCCCCCCTTGTGGCGGGGGGAAAGGGGGGGGGGGGGGGCCCACTGGTGACCCAATTTCATCAAAATTTTGGGGAAAGACAATCCTTTTTGTCGCTAAAAGCCAGAGAAAAAAACAGGCAATCATTTTCAAAAAGGGGGCCAGCAGTGGGGGAAGTTTAGGGCCTTTTCTCTTGGGGACTTGGAACAAAAGGTAAAAGGTGGGGGGCCCTCACTGGCGCCCTTCATCCCCCGGGTTTTCCCGGTCCCGGGTTTTAAAGGCCTGGTCCAAACCCAGGGTTTTACCAGGGCCCCTTTCTGGGGGGGGTTTTTTATAATTAGAGTCTGGCTTTTTGGCCCTTGGGGCGGGAATTCCTTTCTCGGTCATGTAAAAAAACAAAATTCAAGACCACGGGGTTTTTTTCTCCCGTCTTGGCCCCCTTTTGTCCATGTCAAATGCACCCTTTGGGAGGGGGTCATTTCCCAGGGGCTTCATATCCCATTTAAAAGGGGGACGACCTTTAAATGGGAAAAGGCGAGCCCCCTTTTTTCAGCTTTAAAGTGATTTTCCCTTGTTTGTAGGAAATGAAAAGGCCTTTAAAAGGGGGGGGGGGCCGGGGGGGGATTTTGGGGGGGGGGGATTGGGGGAGGGGGGGGGGGGGGGGGGGGGGGGGGGGTTATATTCATTTGTTTTTTAAAAGGGGGAAAGGGCATTGTGAAAGAGTCGTCACATAAAACACTTTTTAAAAAACTTACATGTGTTTTTGAACACCCCACACACACAACACACACACCCCCAAAACACACACACACAAGAAAATACCCCATGCAAGGAGGGGAGGGCATCCCCCCCACAATACACCCCCAAACACACGCACGCCGCACGAAACGCACGCCCCGCACCACACCACACCCCACCCCACACAAAAAAAAACCTTAAGAAAATAAAAAGTGAAAAGGGGTAAATGGGGGGGGGGTTTAAAGGGGGGAAAACAGCAAACGCCAATTTTCCCAAAAAGGCCCCTTCCCCCCGCACGCTTTCAGGTTGCGAAAACAGGGAAACAAAAACCCATTTTTTTTTTAGGGGAGGAATCTTTTTAGAGATTCCCTAGTCTGGTTTTTCCCGATTTTCCAGGGGGAAGGGGAAAGGAGTCCCCCTTTTTAAGGGAGTCGGGTTTTGTTTTCCCCCCTTATCTACTTTAAAAATGAGGGGGGACCGCTGGTAGAAAATGGAGAAAAAAAAAATTAAAGGGGGGTTTTAATTTTTCTGCCCCCCGACAGGGGACAATCCATTTCAAATCTTTTCCAAAAATCCTTTCTACGCCCATTTTTGACCCGGTTTTTTGGTTTGTTCTTTTTTTTCTTTGTTGCCCTTAAATGTTTTTTTGTCTTTGAAAAAGATAAAAGGGGGTTTGGAAAAACGCCCCCTTTTTTGGTCTTGTAATTTTTTGGTCTTTTCCCTTTTGGGTTTGGGGGGAAACGTAAATCTTCTTTTAAATTTCGTTTCACCCCGTGCCCGGGTTGCCCCCAAGGGGCCCCCCTGAAAAAAAGAGGTTTCTAGGGAACCTCCCTTTAAAAGTTTTTTGGGGAACCCCCTTTGGGGTTTGGGCTTTGTAAACCCGGCCCAAAACAGATGAATGGTTAACCCCTTCGTTCTTTCTCCCAAAGTAAATATACTTCCGCTGTGACGAAGAGGGGAGAACACAATAGCCTCCCTTGTGGCGGGAGAAGTGTCACTAGTGAGCAGTTCATCAGAATCATGAGAAGACAATCCATTTGTCGCAAAACGCCAGAGAAGACAGGCAATCATTTTCAAAACGCAGCAGTGTGAAGTTTATGGCCTATCTCTTAGGACTTGGAACAGAAGGTAGACAAGGTGTGTGAAGTTTATGGCCTATTCCTTGGGACGTGGAACAGAAGGTAGACAAGGTGTGGCCGTCACTGGTTGTCCATCACTTGCCCTGTTTCCGGTGCCGGTTATAGGCCTGTTCCAAACCACACGGTGACCATGACCTTTCTGGAGGGGTATAATTAGACGTCTTGCGTGCCCTTGCGGCAGAATTCCTTTCTCGGTCAATGTAAAACGACATTCAAGACCACGCGGCTTTTCTGCACGTCTTGGCCGCTGTATCCATGTTGATGACATCACTTGAGGTGTAATTTGCTGGGGGCTTCATATCCCATTTGGAAGGAGACAGACCATAAATCGGAGCGAGCTTTTTTGTCAGCATGAGTGAGCTTCTTGTTTGTATCAAATCTGACAGCAAAGGTCATTTTAGATTGGGGGAGGGATGGTGGGTGGGGGAGATGTTACATTCATTTTGTATTTTAAAACGACATTATGAAAGATGTGTCTGATAATCAGTCACATACACAAATATACATGCTTGAACAATGAACATTATACTTTTCAGCTGTAGTAAAATGAAAACCTATCTGCCTGCTCTTTCGGAAAAGTCCCTGGAAAGAGGTTTTAATAAAACCCCTTTTGATTTGTGACATTGTTTTAGGTCTTGTTCAGAGTACCATTTTTAGATTCCTTTAATAATTCTATTTTCACGTTTAAAAGTTATTATCCTTTACCTTAAGCGTTCATCTGATTTTAAAAATGTTATTCTAGTTATGTTATAGGTTGCAATTTTTATTCATGTTAATATTTTTTCTTCCGATTCCCATTCTAATCCTCATTTTTTTCTTTTTTTCCTTTTTCCATTTTTTTCTTCTTCATTTTTTTTCCATCTTACTGTTTCTCTATCTCTTTATCTCCTTCAGTTGCCTGTCTATCCACCCACCCCCCCCCACCCCTCCCTTCCTCCTTTTCTGCCTTGTTTATTCATTTATTTTGGTTGTCTAAAATCACTTATGTGTATAGACATTAAATTGAAGAACACACACATGCTGAACACACACACGCGCTTGACCACACACACACACACACACACACACACGCGCGTGCGCGCGCGCGCGCGCGCGCGCGCACTCACGCACGCACGAGGTGGGAAACAGCTTGCACATGTGATCAGAGGACGGTCACGTGCTCGTCTCACGAGTGTTGGAAGACAAAGTCCCAGGCAAAAGCTGGTGGTACCTTGTGAAGATGACGTCACCACCTGAAGATGACGTCACCCCCTGTT
>JAFLJL010014832.1:17500-19629 GCA_018398815.1 Conus ventricosus | reverse complement strand
TTTAACATCCAAGCATATTGATCTGCAATGAAACTGGTATAGAGCAAAAATGCTACAAAATACATCAAGGCATGATTGATCTGGCAGATGAAACTGGGTACTTATGAGCAAAAATGCTACAAAATACATCCAAGCATGATTGATCTGGCAGATGAAAGTGGTGATTATGAGCAAAAATGCTACAAAATACATCCAAGGCATGATTGATCTGGCAGATGAAATGGGTATTATGAGCAAAAATGCTACAAAATACATCCAAGGCATGATTGATCTGGCAGATGAAACGGGTATTAGAGCAAAAAACGCTCACCCACTGACAGCTTTCCATGTGAAGGAGGTGTGCAGAATGTGGGGTGCGTTAAGGAGGTGTGCAGAATGTGGGTACGTTAAGGAGGTGTGCAGAATGTGGGGTACGTTAAGGAGGTGAGCAGAATGTGGGGTACGTTAAGGAGTTGCAGAATGTGGGGTTTACGTTAAGGAGGTGTGCAGAATGTGAGGTACGTTAAAGAGGTGTGCAGAATGTGGGGTACGTTAAGGAGGTGTGCAGAATGTGGGGTACGTTAAGGAGGTGTGCAGAGTGTGGGGTACGTTAAGGTGTGCAGAATGTGGGGTACGTTAAAGGGGTGTGCAGAATGTGGGGTACGTTAAGGAGGTGTGCAGAATGTGGGTACGTTAAGGTGTGCAGAATGTGGGGTACGTTAAGGTGTGCAGAATGTGGGGTACGTTAAGGAGGTGTGCAGAATGTGGGGTACGTTAAGGAGGTGTGCAGAATGTGGGGTACGTTAAGGAGGTGTGCAGAATGTGGGGTACGTTAAGGTGTGCAGAATGGGGGGTACGTTAAGGAGGTGTGCAGAATGTGGGTACGTTAAGGAGGTGAGCACAATGTGGGGTACGTTAAGGAGGTGTGCAGAATGTGGGGTACGTTAAGGAGGTGTGCAGAATGTGGGGTACGTTAAGGAGGTGTGCAGAATGTGGGTACGTTAAGGAGGTGAGCAGAATGTGGGGTACGTTAAGGAGGTGTGCAGAATGTGGGGTACGTTAAAGAGGTGTGCAGAATGTGGGGTACGTTAAAGAGGTGTGCAGAATGTGGGGTACGTTAAGGAGGTGTGCAGAATGTGGGGTACGTTAAGGAGGTGTGCAGAATGTGGGGTACGTTAAGGAGGTGTGCAGAACGTGGGGTACGTATCTAGTTTTGTATCTGTATTCCAAGACGGCCAACTGATTCTTTATAATCAATGCTGGCATGATTCTCTCTCATCATAATCTAACTGTTGCATGCATCCTCCAGAAATCGATTGTCTGCGAAGATCAGCATGTTTTTGTAGCAATTACCACACAGCCGCCTGTCCCTGAACATTGCACGCCCTTCGCAATCCGACCCAACAACTCTATAATCCATGTTGTTAAATTATGTAGCAGAGAAGGTAGGCCTTTCAAAGATAGAGCTTATTTAACATGTGCCAGTCCTAAATATGTCGCACCTCGCACCAATGACAATGAATGAATGAATAAATAGGTAAAAACAACGACAACAAATAAATAAATAAATACATAAGATAAATATATAGACAGATAGATCAACAAATAATCATCAAATAGATAAACAAATACATACACACATAAATAAGTAAATTTGAACAAACAAACAATCAAACAAACAAATAGAAATAAATAAATAAACAAATGAAAAGATAAATAAATAAAAAGTGGTAGTACGTTCAGCTAAAATCCTGAACTGAGGAAATGAAACCACCATCTTTCCCTGCCCAAATGCAAACTTTTCTTGAGGTACACATGGATTTTGTTGTTGGGCATTTGTTGTTGTTGTTGTTGTTTTACTCATCTATCGCATGCTAACTACTGTGGTAGTAGGAAGGAAAGAAAAGAAGGCAGGATGAACTGCTCAATGTTTTACGAAATCTTTTAATCTCACACTCGATTAAGCGCAAATTTTCACTAAACTTTCCATCCCCCCCCTCCCCCCCCCCCCCCCCCCCCCCCCCCCCCCCCCTCCTCCCCCCACGAGAACATTGCAGACATTGACAAGGTAATCAGTTCATTTTCATTCATTGAAGGACTCCTGCTTCCTCCCCACTGTCTCGGCGAACCAGAGTAAGTAGGATGGCAGA
>JAFLJL010014832.1:7500-10000 GCA_018398815.1 Conus ventricosus | reverse complement strand
CCCCCTCGTATGTATTTCAAGCGCGAACACACACACATTATATATATATATATATGTATATATATATATATATATATATATATATATATATATATATATATATATATATATATATATATATAAAACCAGTTTAAAATAGGATTTTAAACTGGTATGTCGCTCCCTACATGGTTGAGCACTTTTTACGTTGTGAGTGGCTTTTTAACTCTGATTTTATATATATATATATATATATATATATATATATATATTATATATATATATATATATATATATATATATATGTATATTGAATTATAAACAAAGCTTGCTCTTATGTCTTAGATTGAAGAAATAGGGGGAGATACGCATTCATATCTGCAGTGGTAGATGATTCTGCCTAACTAACAGTATGTGCTTGAGTGGGTGTCACGAGTTTGTCACGAGGCCTACGACGATTGACCCGTCTAGGGTGGCGGAATTATTCATTTATTTATTGTCGTTGCTGTTGTCGTGTATCCGTCCCTTAATGTGGCTTGTGGTGCGGTTGCACCTTGGTGTAGTTCAGCTCAAGTTCGGTTTGCTTTCTCCCTCTCTCTCTCTAAGTCCACTGCCCGTGCAATTCATCCTGCAGGTTCACGGGTGGCTGGTACCTTTCTCTCGAACTTGCTGTCTATCGGCCTCTCACCTGTCTTTTCACCTGCCGCACGTGCAAGATTCCTCTTGGGCTTGAGGTATTCTCACTGTGACGTAGGGTGGCATGTTGGCCGCCATCGCTTGGGCAGGTTTTCTCTTCACTCGAGCGGAAGATGTCTCTGAGAGCGCCTGCTCTGTTTTTGGTTCTCCACCACGTCGTCGAAGGTACGGTCGGTACCTTCATCCCTACAGTCGGCCTGTAGGGGAGAGACATCACTTCATCTTTTTTCCGCATCTGCGCTGCTGTCCTCTCGACTGGACAGAGGGCAGAGAGAGTCGCTTGACCCGCCACTTTGGGTCACCCACGGGTAGCTGGTAAGCATCAGTTTCGTGGTTTGTTTGTTTTGGTTTTTTGTTGTTAGCCGGCTTATTCTTCTCTTTTGCGCAATTTTCTTTGTTTTCAAATTGTAAAAGAAATATTGTTTGAGACCTTTTCTCTGGTTAATTCAATCTTTAACCTGGCCATTCTAAATTATATCCAAAATTCTTTCTCCTGTTTATGCATCTGGTGATGCGGTAGTCGGTGGGGATGGGAGAGAACCTGGTGATTCAGGGTTGGTACTTGCTTGGTCTCGCTCGTCCGCCCCTGTCACATTCGCCGGACTCTTATTCTTCGGCCACCGTCTGTTTGTGTGTGCAAGGAGAACGAGTTTTATGTTCGCGAGCGTGCGTACGCATGACTAGTCGTTTAGATGTGTGGTTGGAGATTTGTTTATGCATTGAAATATGGATATAAAATGTGGGGATAATTGTGCCATTGAATTATTATTATTGGCAAATGTGGTGGCAGATGTAAAGCGATTAGTTCAGTTCCTAAGAAAGGAAAATGTTAAACGTGAGTGAGAGAAGGATGAAGATAATTCATATTTGTTTTATAGCCTGTTAATTTAATGCAGTCTCTTACCTGCTTCGTGTGAGAAGACTTTAACGAACATTCCTGATTTGATTGGTTTGTTGTGTTATGCTCAGGTCTGTGTTGAGCTGGTGTTGGTGTATTTAGTAGACCTCCCTCGCCCATCATGCGAGTGGCTGTTAGGATTTAACAGCAGGGGTCAGACTGTACTGACTGCGGGGTTCCAGTGCCCTTCCCTCCTCTCTTCTTTCCTAGCTGTTACCTTTTCCCTCCTCCCGGGGGCTTCACCCGGAGCTTGGACTGGATGGTGCCACGCACTGGTTGGGACCGCGCACTGGTTGGTGCCGCGCGCTGGTTGGTGCCACGCACTGGTTGGGACCGCGCACTGGTTGGTACCGCGCACTGGTTGGTGTCACGCACTGGTTGGGACCACGCACTGGTTGAGGCCACGTACTGGTGGAAAAGCCCGTGGACTTGACTGGCCGGTCGTGATCCCCGTCCAGGACCTCCAGCAACAACGCCACGTTTCTTCCCCCCCCCCCCCCCCCCCCCCCCCCCGGGACGCACTCTCCACCGTCGTTTGTGTGTGTCAAGGGTGTCGGCCTTGAACGACTCTCTTCAAGAACCGACCTGGTTTGGAGCACCTAGTGCGACAGGGTGCTCCCAGTAGACTTCGGGGAGGCAAGGGTGGGGGCACTACATGACATGGAAAGGGATGGGTGCTGGAAATGTTTATTTATACATGTTTATTTATGTGTATATGTCGTATAGTGAAATGCTTGATTGTGATTGTGCATGTTGAGTGTGTTGGAATGCTTGATTGTGATTGTGCATGTTGTGTGTGTTGGGATGCTTGATTGTGCATGGTGCGTGTGTTGAAATATTTATTTGCGATTGGGTGTGTCGATGTGAATAAATGGGGTGTTGTATCGTAATTTTTCTTGTGTGGGCTCTTGCGAGGCGTGTGAGGTC
>JAFLJL010014831.1:30000-36165 GCA_018398815.1 Conus ventricosus | reverse complement strand
GTTCTCTAGTCGTAAGCTATCTCTTTTGTATCTACCGAGAGGAATGCGTTCTTTTTCATATTGAAATTAACGCCAATCACCAAGCCTATTGACAGATCATTCTCTGGTCGTAGGCTATCTCTTTTGTATCTACCGAGCGAATGAATGCGTTCTTTTTCATATAGAAATTATCCCCAATCACCAAGCCTATTGACAGATCGTTCTCTGGTCGTAAACTTTCTCCTTTGTATCTACCGAGAACGGGGCCTCGCTGACCCATCTATCAATTAGGGCAACTGTTCTAAGTTACATTGAGAAATCTGAAATGAGGCGCTGAACAATGATCAGTAAGTAACAAACAAGTAAGGTAACTCTTGCTCCCATGATGAAATAATTGCAGGCCCATAACTCCAAACGAATGCCGCTTACAACACCAAAACGCCTGGCAGTTCTGACAGCACAGAGCACACAGAACAAACAAGGACACATCCTCAAAAGGCGGATGTTCCAAGCTTGCTAAACGATTCAGTGTCGTAAGCGGCATTCGTTTGGAGTTTGGACAGACAGAGAGGGGATTTGCAGGAGAGAGAGAGAGAGAGAGAGAGAGAGAGAGAGAGAGGCGATGTGATTGAAGTATGTCCACATCAGTACAAACAGATGACAGGCTGACATGTCCCAAATGACTCAGTATTATCAGCTACATAGCCCACCCTTGAATGTTCTTGTCGTTATGTACGTGTGTGTGTGTGTGGTGTGTGTGTGTGTGTGTGTGTGTGTGTGTGTGTGTGTGTGTGTGTGTGTGAACAACCTAATGTTAATCCGGTTGTTGTCAGTATGTCGCCCCATCCCCTTTTCATGTACACTCACCTCTTTTTTCCTTTTCCGCGCCTATTATAGTAAGAACGAGAGAAGGAAAGAAAGAAAGGAAGGAAGAATGAAAGAGTGAATTATTATATTATATAACATAATTATATTTCAGTATAAAATCTGAATAGTTTAACATATAAATATATTGAATGAAACAAGCTTGCTCTTGTCTAGATTGAAGAATTAGGGGCATAAGCATTCATATCGCGTGTACGATGCAACTGTTTTGCTTCATGATTTCCGATGCTTACTTAGGGGAAACCTTTGGTTGGTTTCTAAAAGCGATTCAACTTCTAACGGTATTGCACAGCGCTTGTTTGGATTCTACTAAACTGAAAAGGGCAGGAGGAGAGATCAATTCAGTGGGTCATTGAGGAGAGAAGCATCGGTTTGAAGTATCGGTATATGTACAGGAGTATATGTTAGTGGTTTCCCTCTCTATTGGAGGATGTCTCCCCTTGGACTATGAATGCTTGTGTATAGGTCTTGTGTGAGAAGATTTTTTTTGTTGTTTTTGTCTTTGACCCCTCAAAACCTATGTTAGTCAGGTGTTGTCAATCGACGCCAGATCGATGCTTATCTCACCCTATTTTTCATCTACGACATATAGAAGTTGTTTAATAAGTAAATAATAATGAAGGTCAATTAGAGACAATATTCTGGAAGTTGCTAGATCGGTGCTCGTACTTATCCTTGGAATTTATTAGTTTTTGTATTTTATCCCTTGGGATTTATTCGAAAAAACTGGCCCTCACTTGTTGATAAGGGAACTTTTTATATTTTCACTTTCCATGGTAATGTAGCTTGTTTTGCTCTTTCATGATTTTCTTTTGCTTTTAGGTGGACCTTTGGTTGGTATTTTTGAAAACTCAACAAACATACTAGTATTGCACAGCCTTTCTGGGATGCTTTCTTCTAAACTTAAAACTAAAGGCGAGTCAAATTACCCCTTTCCGCTTCATTGGGTAGAACAACATTGTTGGAAACACGGTTTGACAGCAGTTATATGCTTAGGAGTTTTCTCCTATTGGAGCTCTTGCGCTTTGGCCACTATAAGCTTGCTGAAGGCTCATTTTGAGAAGCATTTATTTTATATTTTTTTCCCCATTCACCACCAAGCCATACTGTTAGTTAGGCAGAATCATCCACACTGCAGATATGAATGCTTATCTCCCCTATTTCTTCAATCTAAGACATAAGAGCAAGCTTTGTTTATAATTCAATATTTCTTGCAGTCATTGCAACACCAAGCTCTCTGTAAGTTGCTAGAACGGTGCTCGGTACTTATCCTTGGAATTTATTAGTTGTTGTATTTAGTCTGGATTATTCGATAAGCCCTCAGCACTGTCTAAGAGTATCTTTTTATATTTTCTATTTTCACAAGAAAATGTAGCTTGTTTTGCTCTTTCATGATTTTCTTTTGCTTCTTAGGTGGCACCTTTGGTTGGTATTTTTGAAAACTCAACAAACATACTACAGTATTGCACACAGCCTTTTCTGGGATTGCATTCTTCTTAAAACTGAAAAGGCAGAGGAGTCAAATTACCCCTTTCCGCGGTCATTGAGGAGAAACAACCAGGTTTCGAAATATCGGTATATGACAAGCAGTTATATGTTAGTGAGTTTCCCTCCCTATTGGAGGATGTCTCCCCTTGGAGACTATAAGCTTGCTGAAGGCTCATTTTGAGAAGCATGTATTTTATATTTTTTCCCCATTCACCCACTCAAGCACATACTGTTAGTTAGGCAGAATCATCCACCACTGCAGATATGAATGCTTATCTCCCCTATTTCTTCAATCTAAGACATAAGAGCAAGCTTTGTTTATAATTCAATATTTCTTGCAGTCATTGCAACACCAAGCTGCTCTGTAAGTTGCTGGAACGGTGCTCGGTACTTATCCTTGGAATTTATTAGCTTGTTGTATATATGTATATATATAATATATATATTATATGTGTGTGTGTAAAAAAGACAAACACCCACAAACTCCAAACATTTATCAACAGATGTCTGCGAAACATTGTGAACATCAGATGGCCAGATGTTTTTGCCAACACAGAACTGTGGAACAAGACCAAGCAAGTTCCAATAGAATCAGAAAACGGAAGTGGGGATGGATTGGCCACACCTCAGAAAGTCTCCACCCAACATCACAAGACAAGCCTTGAATGGAACCCTCAGGGCACAAAAGAAAAGTGGGAAGACCAAGACAGACATGGCGAAAGGAGTACCGACGCGGAAGTGAAGGCCGCCGGAATGACGTGGGCCGAGCTGAAGAAGATCTCCCAAAACCGTGTCCGCTGGAAAAGTGTGGTTGCGGCCCTATGTTCCCCAGGGAATTCAGAGGACTAAGTCAAGTATTTAAAAATAAAAAATAAAAAATTTTTTTAAACCAAAACAAACAAACAAAAAAAATTATATATATATATATATATATGAATATAGAAGAGCCCAGCTTGAAACAGTGCTGTAGATGATTTTAGACTTCGTTTTAATTCTTTAACTTTAAACAATATATATATATAATATATATATATATATATATATATATATATCGATCACAGCAATGACAGACAAAACAACAAGTTGTACATATTTCTCTAACGTTTCGGCAATATATATATATATATATATATTTTTATATATATATATATGTGTGTGTGTGTGTGTGTGTGTGTGTGTGTGTCAAGTCAAGTCAAGTCAAGTCAAAATTTCAAGTCAAATTTTTATTTTCAGATGGAACATTGAATAAGCAATAAATTTGCTTTTTTACATCAAGCCATCCATAAAAAAAGAAAATATATATATATAAGATGAAACGACGAAAAATCACAGAAATTTATGAAAATCAAAGATAATGGAAAATAGAAACCAAAGAAGAAATGGATGGGGGGGGGGGGGGAGGTAGGGAGTGCACAAATGAGAAGTGGAAAATCCAGAAAGTAACGAGAGGAGAGAGAGAGAGAGAGAGAGAGAGAGAGAGAGAGAGAGAGGAGAGAGAGAGAGAGAGAGAGTTGGTTATGTACAATATGTACATTGTCTTCACAAATTGTGCACGGTATGTATATTCAAAGAATATTGTCGACACTGACATATCCATTCCTTTGAGGCACACACACGCATGCGCGAGCATGTACATAGGTATACATATACACATGCATACACTGTGAAAAATCATAAAACCTTATTTCAAAGGGTTGGGGAAAATATAAGTTATGAACCGTTCATGAGATACCTTTTCAAATTATTTTTAAACTGGATTTTATTGTTTATACTTTTAAAGCGTGGTGGTAACTTGTTCCATACGTTTCCACCAGAGTATAAAAAACCAGATTTATAAAGATTATTTCTTGGTCTAGGAAAAGATAAAAAATGATTGTGTCTATGGATGTTAGTTTTGAACGTGTCGCTTATCTTTTTAGGAGCATTGCCGTATATAACATTATGCATACATACTGCCTTATTGAATAAAAGTCTGTTGTGTGTGTGTGTGTGTGTGTGTGTGTGTGTGTGTGTGTGTGTGTGTGTGTGTGTGTGTGTGTGTGTGTTTCCCGCCCCATTATAAGTTAAGAACGAGAGAAAAAAGAAAGAAAGAAAGAAAGAAAAGGAAGAAAGAAAAAGAAGGAGAAAGAAACAAAGAAAAAGAACAAGAAAGAAAGATAGAGAGAAAAACAAGAAAAAAGACAAAGGAAGAAAGAATCAAGAAAAAAAAAGGAAGAAAGAAAGAAAAAAAAGAAGAAAAAAGAAAGAAAGGAAGGGAGAAAGAAATATATAATATAAACTCGAATATTGCGAGTGGAAAATAAAACAGTGACACATACAGAAACGGAAGGGGGAGGAGAGAGAGAGAGAGAGAGAGGAGAGAGAGAGAGGAGAGAGAGAGAGAGGGGAGAGGTGTGTTTGTATGCTCGCGCATGTGTGTGCGTGTGCGTGTGTGTGTGGGTGTGTGTGTGGGTGTGTGTGTGTGTGTGTGTGTGTGTGTGTGTGTGTGTGTGTGTGTGTGTGGTGTGTTGTCTGTCTGTAAATGATCCCTGAATTTACATCACCCTGAATACATGACCCCTTAAATACATCACCCTGAATACATGACCCCTGAATACATCACCCTGAATACATGACCCCTGATAATACTATCACCCTGAATACATCACCCCTGAATACATCACCCCTGAATACATCACCCCTGAATACATCACCCCTGAAAATACTACATCACCCTGAATACATGACCCCTGAATACATGACCCCTGAATACATGACCCCTGAATACATCACCCCTGAATACATCACCCCTGAATACATCACCCCTGAATACATCACCCTAATACATCACCCCTGAATACATACCCCTGAATACATGACCCCTGAATACATGACCCCCGAATACATCACCCTGAATACATGACCCCTGAATACATCACCCCTGAATACATGAACCCCTAAATACATCACCCCTGATAATATCCATCAACCCCTGAATACATGACCCATGAATACATCACCCCTGAATACATCACCTCTGAATACATGACCCCCTGAATACATCACACCTGAATACATCCACTCCTGAATACATCACCTCCTGAATACATGACCCCTGAATACATGACCCCTGGATACATCACCCCCTGAATACATCACCCCTGAATA
Source organism: Conus ventricosus (assembly GCA_018398815.1). Taxonomy (NCBI): domain Eukaryota; kingdom Metazoa; phylum Mollusca; class Gastropoda; order Neogastropoda; family Conidae; genus Conus; species Conus ventricosus. The sequence goes on along the minus strand of JAFLJL010014831.1, from coordinate 30,666 downwards.
CATGCCCCCTGAATACATCACCCCTGATACATCACCCCCTGAATACATCACCCCTGAATACATCACCCCTGAATACATCACCCTGATAATACATGAATCCCCCTGAATACATCACCCTCCACTGAATACATCACCCCTGAATACCTATACACCCCTGAATACATCACCTTGAATACATCCCCCTGAATCATCACCCTGAATACATCACCCTAATACATCTGTACCCCCTGAATACATCACCCCACTGAATACATGACCCCTGAATACATCACCCTGAATACATCACCCCTGAATACATGACCCTGAATACATGACCCTGAATACATCACCCTGAATACATCACCCCTGAATACATCACCCTGAATATACTAATCACACCTGAATACATCACCCCCTGAATACATGACCCTGAATACATCACCCCTGAATACATCACCCCTGAATACATCACCCCTGAATACATCACCCCTGAATACATCACGCCTGAATACATCACCCCTGAATACATCACCCCTGAATACATACCCTGAATACATCACCCCTGAATACATACCCCTGAATACATCACGCCTGAATACATTCACCCCTGAATACATCACCCCTGAATACATGACCCTGAATACACGACCCCATGAATACATGAACAAATTGTTTGATATCACATTA
>JAFLJL010014831.1:12500-17500 GCA_018398815.1 Conus ventricosus | reverse complement strand
CAGAACTAAATTTTGTTTTTTGGGGGAGCAAGAGTTACCTTATTTGGGTTTATTGTTTATTATTTACTCCCCCTTTCCTAAATTTCCCTTTTTTTAAACAGTTAAAACCCCCCAACCCCAAAAAGATATTGTTTTTTCGGTTTATTGAAAAAAAACCTTTTTTCCAAGCAAAAAAACCCAAAGGGCCCACTAAATGACACCCCAAAGCACAGCATTTATTTTCTAAAAATGATCATTTCTCCCCCCCCCAATTCACCTAAATTCCCCCCTCACTGTTTTTAAAATCCTAACAGAACCCTTCCAAATTAAAGAAAAAAAAGGCCCGAAAAGACCCTTATGTGAAATAAAAAACATGGGGGGTTTCAGTCAAGCCCTTAAAAAAACCCAAAACGGAATGAGTTCAAGCTAAACACTGGCGCCTTAAAGATACCCGCCCCCCAAACCCCTTCCCCTTTAACTCCATCATTTTTAAAATGCATTTGTGCTTACAATAAGGTGTGGAAAACACATTTATGAATTTCCCCATGCAAATGGTAATGTTTTTAAAAGATTTACATTCCCTTTAACTGAAACCTAAAAAGGCCCTTATCTTTTCATTCCCCCCAAAACCTCCTCACCATTAACTTCATTCCCACCATACAATCCCCCACCTCCCTTTTATACTTGCGTTTTGTGTGTGATCCTTTCTATATGTCTATACTTGCGTTTGTGTGTGATCCTTTCTATATGTCTATACTTGCGTTTTGTGTGTGATCCTTTCTATATGTCGATACTTGCGTTTGTGTGTGATCCTTTCTATATGTCTATACTTGCGTTTGTGTGTGATCCTTTCTATATGTCTATACTTGCGTTTGTGTGTGAATACTTGCGTTGTGCGTTCATACATGCATGCGTGTATGGGTGTGTGTGTGTGTGTGAGTGAGTGAATGAGTGTGTGTGAGTGAGCATTTGTGTGTGTGTGTGTTGTGTTGTGTGTGTTGTGTGTGTGTGTGTGTGTGTGTGTGTGTTTGCGTGCATGTGTGTGCGTGTGTGAGTGACTCTGTGTGTGTGTGTGTGTGTGTGTGTGTGTGGGGTGTGTGTGTGGGGTGTGTGTGTGTGTGTGTGTGTGTGTTGTGCCTAAATGTGTGTGTGTGTGTGTGTGTGTGTGTGTGTGTGTGTGTGTGTGTGTGCGTGCTTGCATGCGTGTGGTGTGTGTGTGTGTGTGTGTGTGTGTGTGTGTGTGTGTGTGTGGGGTGTGTGTGTGTGTGGGGTGTGTGTGTGCGCGCGCGCATGTGTCTGTTACATGTAAGTAAGAAAGTGTGGTACCCTACATTCAGCTAGTCCCAGACATTGAGGCCATTGGGGTAGTTTGTCCTAATCTTATGCCCAGTACCTTTCACGTGTTCTTCTCTGTCTGGTATCAAGTGTTTTCATCAGTTCAATAGGAGTGACACGAGATCCTCCTCACTATGTCCACTGCTTGGAAATGTTTGGCTACTAAAGTTTCCCTGCATGTTAAATCAGTCCTACCAACACTCTGTGTTTGGGTTCTAATGTTATGAGTTTTGTTGTCTGTTTTTTTTTCTCTTTCAATTCATATTTAGTTTCGAAGAGAATGATGTTTGGTTTGCGTATGTTTCCCAGTGCTGAGTATTGAAGAATTAAAAAAAAAAGAAAAAGTCCAGCCAAGTTTTATAACAGAGCAGCATTACTTAGATTAGTCTTGCTGTTGTTAAAATGTGAATGTGTTCTTCGTTTTATCTGTGTATCTCTATGCTTTTTCAACAGCAATACTACAGTCTGATATGAATATTGGTTATATGTTCTGTTGTACAATCAAGGTGCCTGAACATTCTTCTGTTTTCTAGTGCGGGGGTTGTTTCAAATAGGGCTTTAACCTTTTTCGAATGGTTCTCTCTCTCTCCTCCCCTCTCCTTCTCTCTCTCTCTCTCTCTCTCTCTCTCTCCCCTCTCACACACACACACACACACACACACACACACACACACCACACACAAATACAAAAAACACACACACACACACACACACACACACACACCACACACCCAAAACAAACACACACGCGCGCGCACGCACACACACACACACACACACACACACACACACACACACACACACACACACACACACACACACACTCACACACAGAGAGAAAGAGGGGAGAGAGAGAGAGAGAGAGAGAGAGAGAGAGAGAGAGAGAGAGAGAGAGAGAGAGAGAGAGAGAGAGAGAGAGAGAGAGAGAGAGAGAGAAGATACTTTGTTTTCTGTGTCTGTTGCTAGTGAACATCACAAGAATGATCTGTTTGTGTAAATTCCGGGCGTCCTAATTAAGTGCACGTACTTCCGTGAATACTTTCGCGTGTGTTTGTTGTGTGTATATGTTGGTTTGCCACAATTTCATTTTCCTTGTTACCCTTTGCCGAACAAAATCTGATTCATTTCTCATAATAATTACCAGCATTTAAAAAAAAAAACTTTCTTGTGGTTTTTTATTCCCTTTTCCCTTTCTTAGTACAACGTTCTTTTTCTCTTTGTTCCAGGTGCTGTAGTGTCTGATTGTTCTCTTTCTCTTTGTTCCAGGTGCTGTAGTGTCTGATTGTTCTCTTTCTTTTTGTTCCAGGTGCTGTAGTGCCTGATTGTTCTCTTTCTCTTTGTTCCAGGTGCTGTAGTGCCTGATTGTTCTCTTTCTCTTTTTCCAGGTGCTGTAGTGCCTGATTGTTCTCTTTCTCTTTGTTCCAGGTGCTGTAGTGTCTGATTGTTCTTTCCTCTTTGTTCCAGGTGCTGTAGTGTCTGATTACTGACTGACAAAAGACCTCAAGGCCCTCCTAAACATTGTGTATTGTCGACCTTCTTTCTCTCTTATAGACCTCTGTTGTTTCCTTGACAGAGTTTGCTCATTCGTCCTATAGTAATTCCCACGCTCACATTTCCCTTTCCCCGTTTCGCGTTGAATAATAGTTTGGGCATATTCGTGTAAATCCTTTTTTAAAAACTCCATAAAAAAACAAACACTACGGGTTTGCTAATGCATGCTGCATTTTCCTTAAACTGTAGAAGAGTTAACAGCATTAAAAATCATTTTACTTAAACTGTACAAGACTTAACAGCATTGAAAATCATTTTCTTTAAATTGTAGAAGCGTTAACAGCATTGAAAGTCATTTGCTTAAAACTGTAGAAGCGTTAACAGCATTGAAAATCTTTTTCCTTAAACTGTAGAAGAGTTAACAGCATTGAAAATCATTTTACTTAAACTGTACAAGACTTAACAGCATTGAAAATCATTTTCCTTAAATTGTAGAAGACTTAACAGCATTGAAAGTCATTTTCCTAAAACTGTAAAAGATTAACAGCACTGAAAATCATTTCCTTAAACTGTAGAAGACTTAACAGCATTGACAATTATGGGTCGAGTCGACGGGGTTTTGAAATGAAAATATGAGACCCTGTATCCGTTAGATAAAGCAAAATTCTTTTATCATAATCTTGGGGAACCACGACAAAATATAAGACCCTAAATCCGATATCTCAAGTAAAATTCGTTTATCAAAATCTAGGGAACCGCAGACAAAATATAAGGCCTTATATCCGTTAGATAAAGTCAAATTCTTTTAAACAAAATCTTGGGGAACCACAGACAGGCAGGTAAATTCGATTCTCCCATGGATGAGGTGATCATACTGAATTCTGGAACAATGATGCTTTGATGATTCACTCTGTTCTTGTTTTACCTGTTTTTTTACAGACGGCTTGGGGTGGGAAGAGGGGATGGGGGTAGATTTGCTGGCGCACCATCAATGTCAGGGGGAAAAAAAAAAAACTGTACTGTGTTCCACATCATCTGCTTTTCTGTACTGTGTTCCACATCATCTGCTTTCTGTACTGTATTCCACATCATCTGCTTTCTGTACTGTATTCCAAATCATCTGCTTTCAAGGATGAAGGAACCTGTACTGTATTCCAATCATCTGCTTTCAAGGATGAAGGAACCTGTACTGTATTCCAAATCATCTGCTTTCAAGGATGAAGGAACCTGTACTTATTCCAATCATCTGCTTTCAAGGATGAAGGAACCTGTACTGTATTCCAAATCATCTGCGTTAAAGGATAAAGGAACCTGTACCGGATTTCAAAATCATCCCACTAAAAGCACGACAAAACCTTTAGCGAACTCCGCATCACTATTGGCCTTACAGGATGAAGGAAATCTTCATGGAATTCTACATCATCCCCTGTAGGGAAGGAAGGAACCGTTACAGGGTTACACTTCGCCTCCCTTTGAAGATGACGGAGGAAGGAATCTTGATTAAATTCCACGTTCTCTCCCTTGGAGGATGAAGAAATCTGAAGTCCGAATCATCTTTTTCGACGGCGGAAAAAACCTTTATTGGGTTTCACACCACCTTCCCTTCTGCGTCACCTCCTTTTATGGATGTATGAATCTTTACTGATTTCCACATCATCTCCCTTAAGAAAGGAAAGCATCTTTATTGAATTCTAAATAATCTCCATTCAGGGAGGAAGGTTTTCCACACCAGATGGGAGAAGGAACCTTTACTGAATTTCACATCATCTCTCTTTGGGGTTGAAAGAATCTTTTCTCAAATCCCATGTTAATTCCCTTAAGGAGGATGGGGGAAGGGGAGGAGGAACCTTTATTGAAGTCTACATTATCTCCCCTGGGGGGTGCAGGAATCTTTGTTGAGTTGCGTATCTCCCTTAGACGGTCAAAGGTTTATTTATTGAATCCATGATCTACCTGAGAGAAGGAAGGAAACTTTTGCATCTTACACAGTCTTCCTAAAAGGATGAAGGAACTTACTTTGAATTGTGCGTTATCTCCCTTAGATGATAAAGGAAGCTTCATTGAATTCCACATTATTGTCTTTATCACGCATAGGGAAAATGATTTTTATTTCAATGTCCACAACATCTTCCTTAGAGGGCGACGGGAAAATGCTGCTTGAATACCTGCCACAACTCTGAATTCGCGCGAAAACA
>JAFLJL010014831.1:0-7500 GCA_018398815.1 Conus ventricosus | reverse complement strand
TCTTTTCATTCATTATTATTTTTTTTATCATATCTTAAATTTTTTCTTTTTTCCCTAATTTTTTCTTCCTTATTTCCCAAACCCTACGCGGGGCCCCAAGCTTTAAACGTTTTAAAATTCCTAAAAGGGAAACTCCTTTCCAAGGGGGGGGTTTTCCCGGGGTGTCCCAAAAAGTTCCGGGGGGCATTTTCACATGGGAACCGGGTTTTTTCTCATTCAAGGATGTTAAAGGGGGTTCCCGCCAATTTTTAAATTTTCCCAAAATTCCCCTTTTCTCCCCAAAAGGGCCCGGGCAGGGAAGGTTCAACCCCAAAACCCAAGGCCAAATTGGGCCCCCCCTAAACTGGTTTTGGGATTTTAAGTGGTAAAATGTTCCCCTCGTTACACAGGAACCGGTTTATAACAAAAAGGATTGTAGGGAAAAGGCCCCAAAAATTTCCCCGGGGGAAAAACCCCGGGAAAAAACCAAAAATCCTTTCCAATATTTAACCCCCAAACCCCAGACCCCAAAGGAGACCCCCCCCAAACAGCCCATTCCCCCCGGTTTAGAAAGTTAAATTTTCCCGTGTTCAAAGGCGGTTAAAATCATTAGGAAAAGATTTTTTTAAAAGGGGGGCCCAAATTTTTCCAAAATGGTCGGGTTCAAAAGGAAAAAAACCCCAATTTAAACAAAACCGACCAAAAGGGGGAAAAAGCCGGGGAAAAAATTTAACGGGGGTTTTGGGGGGGTTTGGGGGGTTTTTAAAGTTGGGGGTTGGGGGGGGCCCCACCCCGGGGGGGGGGCAAAAAAAAATAAAAAAAAGGGGGGGGGGGGGGGGGGGGGGGGGGGGGGGGGGGGGGGGGGGGGGGGGGGGGGGGGGGGGGGAGGGGATTAAGGGGGGATGGCAGGAGAGAATCTCAAACCTCTTTTCTACACCCGCTTTTACCTTCGGTCTTCTTTTTCTTCTTCTTCTTTTTTCTTCTTCTTTCTTTTTGTTTTTCCCTTCTCTTCATCCCCTTAAAAGGGTCATCACCCTTAAACATCATTCATCACACCCATAAATCGTGGGCCGTCGTCGTCGTCTTTCGTCGTCGTCACTAAAAACAAAAAAATTTTAAACAATAATATTTTTTTGTTTTTGTTGGGGAAATGCTGTTGTGTCGACGTCGTCGTCATCATCAATCATCCCCAAACCATCAACAGCGGGCAGCAGCCCTATTTCAAAAACCATCACACCATCCCATCACAGACAAAAAACAGAGTTCGTGTCACCAAAGAAGGCCCTCGACATTTCTCTCTCACCCCCACAACCCCCCCCCCCCCCCCCCCCCCCCCCCCCCCCTCCCCAAATCTCTCCTTTTTACCCCTCTACCCTTTCCTCCCTCCCCCCCCCCTCCCCTCCCTTTTCCCCCCCACCCCCACCCCCCCCCCATTCCCCCTTGCTTCCTGGTGGGTTCTTTCTTTTTTGTGTTTGCCGTCAGAGGGCCGACCTTCGGGTTTTGCCGTGTAAGGAGGTCGGGGGGGGGGTGAGGGGTCGTTTTTTTGTTTTGGGGTTCAAATACCCAACCAAACCCACCAACTCCCAAAAAGGCCGGGGGTCGAATATAATACGTCGCCGGGAATTGTATCCCCAGCGATAGATTTCACGTGAAATATTTTTTGAAAGCGAAAATTAATTGCGGGGGAAAAAGCGCGCGACAATTTTTTCAGGGAAAAATGCCCCATAAAAAATTTTGTAGCTGCCCCTTTAAAAAATTTGCAGAAATTTCCCCGGGAAAATACTGCGCTTGACCGATTTTTATGAGCGAAGAATTAAAACAAACACCCGGCCCGCAGGGCCAATTTTTGCGCCCTTTGTCCGGGTCACCGGGGGTTTTCCCAATGTCCCCCGCATCCCGCTGATTTACCAAGGAAAGTGAGATCCGAGAAAGAGAGAAAGGAGAGGGGGGGAAAAGAGAAAACAGGGGAGGGAAGTGGACAGACAGAGACAGACAGATAGATAGGGACAGAAAAAATGGGGAGATAAAAGGTGAGGGGGGAAAGGAAAATGAGGGAGGAACGGGGGGAAAAATTTAGGGGAAAAAAGAGAGGAGAAGAGAGAGAGGGAGAGAGAGAGAGGGGAGAGAGAGAGAGAGACAGACGGGACAGACAGACAGACAGAAGACAGAGCGAGAGAGAGAGAGAGAGAGAGAGAGAGAAAAGAGAAGAGAGAGAGGGGAGAGAAAAACAGAAACAGAGCCCAAGAGGGAAAAACTGACAGTAAAAGAGGAGAGACAGAGACAAAAGAGAGAGACAGAGAGGGAAGACACAGAGAAAAAAGAGAGAGAGAGAGGGGGGGGGGGGGTGGGAGATGTTTTATTGTAAAGCCCCCCGTTGCTGAGTAAAATATTTTGTTGAACTTAGGAAAGCATTCCCATGCTAAAAAAAAAGAAATGGGAGTTTGATGATAACAAAACCCTTTTTTGGAAAAAAACAAGCAGATTGTGAATTTTCCGGGTTCCAACGGGGAAAGGAGGAGGCTTTAGACAAGATGGGGGGGGAAGGGAGGGGGGGAAAGAGACAGACAAACAAGAGACAGCCCAAAAAATGGTTTACAAAAAAAGAGAGAATCTAAAAGAGGGGGGACAGCCCAGACGAGAGGGAGGGGGGGGTGGGGGGAAAGGAGAGAGAGAGAGGGGGGGGGTGGGGGGAGAGCGGGAAAGGAGGGAAAAAGGGCGTGAGGGGTGCGAGAGAGAGAAAAAAAGGAGAGACAGCCCGGCCCAGACAGAGAAAAGGTGCAAAGAGATAGGACATAGAGAGAGAAAAAGACAAAAGGCAGAGGACAGAGAGAGAAAAGAGGAGAAGGGGAGAGAGAGAGAGAGAGAGAGGAGAGAGAGGAGAGAGAGAGAGGGGTTTGGCGAGAGAGAGAGAGAGCCCAAGAGAAAAAACAGACGGGACAGACAGAGAGAGAGAAGAGAGGGGAGAGAGAGAGAGACAGACAGACAGACAGACAGCAACAGACAGACAGACAAAACCAGACAGCAAACAGACAGATAGACAGGAAACCAGACAGAAAAGAAAAAATTGAAAAGGGACAGAAAAGCGACACAGAAAAGGATAGAAAAGACAGGCATCAGACAGACAGACGAAACGCTACAGACCTGCAACATCAAAACAAAACAACAAAACGGGACAGACAGACAACAGACAGCCGACAGACAGACAGAAACACTTCAGAATGCAGACATGCAGACAACAGACAAGACGTCAACGCAGCCCTTTTAAGACATTAAAGCAGCTAGTAACCTTTGAAATACTATACCAACCAAGGGGAAAACAAACCCCCAAAAGTTTTCTTTTTGGTTTGTTTGCTTTTTTCGTTTTCTTAAAATTTTTTTTCCCCTTTTTTTTTATTGGGTCACCCTGACCTGTCGTAGGGCACAAGGACGGGAATGCTTTGGTCCTCTCCACCCCCCCCACCCCCCTCCCCCCACCCCCCCGCCCTCCCCCCTCCCTATTTCCCATTCCTTTTCCCCCTCTACAAAATTCCCCCTCTGCGCTTCCAAATTTAAAAAGTGAGTTGGGGTGTTTGTGTGTGTGGGGTGTGTGTGGGGTTTTGGTGTGTGTGTGTGTGGGTTTCTGTGTGGGTCGGGGTGGGGTGTGGGGGGTTGTGTGTGTGTGGGGCGCGCGCGGGGCCCCGCGCGCGCGGGCGTGTGCTTGTGTGGTGTGTGTGTGTGTGTGTGTTTTGTGTGTTGTGTGTGTTTTGTATGTGTGGGGCGCGCCGCGAACAAAGCGTTCCGATGTTAGTAACTTTTTAGATTCCCCCCCCCCCCTTCCCCTTTTCTCCCCTTTCTCTCTCTCTTCCCCTCCCCTTCCCTCTCCCCCTCTCTCTCTCTCTCTCTCTCTCTCTTCCCCTCTTCCCTCTTTTCTCCCCTCTCTCTCACCCAGCCTCCTCACTCTTCTCTCACTCATTTTTCTGTGTGTGTGTTGGGGTGTTTGGTTTTGTGGGGGTGTTTGTGTGTGGGTGTGTGTTTGTGTGTGTGTGTTGTTTTGGTTTTGGGGCTTTTGCTTCTGTCTTTTTGGTCGTGCGTTCCTGTGTGGGTGTTTTTGAGAGAGAGAGAGAGAGGGGAGAGAAGGGAGGAGAGAGAGAAGAGAGAGGAAAAGAGGAGAAGAGAGTGTGTGTTTTGTGTTTTGTGTGTGTTTGGGGAAAGAATTTTTTCATTAAATTACCACAAGAAAGTGTTTTAAATTTAAATGCAATGCCAAAATACAATGTAAATTTTTTAATACTTTTTTTTTAAAAAAAGTCCAATTTCCTACGATCAGGGAAAAAAATTATCGTCGTCTACGATATATGTTTTGGGTCGTACTTAAATTAACTTTTTTTGAATTAAATTTTTTATTTCCCTATGTAAACCAAAACACCCAGTTTCTCTTTCTACCAAACGAAAATAGAAAATTGTACTTTTCCGCCAAAGTATAGCACTCTTGCACTGACATAGAGGAAGTTTAGAAAATCCGAATCTGATGATTGTTTTGCTCCTCTCTTTGCAAGAAAATCAACCTTTTCTTTATAATACTCAGAGGCAAAAAAAACGCGAAAAAATTTAAGACAGTGCACGATTGTTCACATTGTGAACAGGACGTAAGCAATGTCGTTGGCACGTGCAACATTAGCAGTACGTGGTGTCTTGGCCGGTTGCAACCTTGTAACAGGGGTGAATGTTGCCGGGTCAGCGTTTTTTGGCACGAGGATGCATTTGCCATGTGGACTACCTACGCCCATGCATCATGTGAATTGCAACTCAATGTGGGCCCCCATTGGGGCTATAAATTTAAAAACCCCCAAAAAGTTCAAATCATCCCTCCAGAGGGCGCCAACATAATGCCGAGACTTTCTCGTCAAGATCGTTGCATAGCAGTGGGCAACTGCAGGCCGGGGTCCAATGAGGCAGGTCGCTATCGCATTCGGAGTCCACATTTCCACCGTCTTTTCGCCTTCTGGACCGCTTTCAAGCAAGAAACACCACTGATGACAGACCGAGGAGCGGCAGACCGAAGGTCACCACAGCAGCCCAAGACCGCCATTTCTTCGTCAGCATCGCGGGAAGGCCCTTACCAAACGCTCCCAAACCCACAGCCAGGAACACCGTCGGCAACCATGGCAGGCCAATCAGCAACAGGACCGTGCGTCGCCAACTGAACACAGTTGGTCTCCAATGCAGGCGTCCAGCCCGGCAAAACCTATCCTGACACTCCACATCGCCAGAACCGTCTGCAGTGGGCACAGATCCACGTGCTTTGGGCCCGCCATCGGGACTGGGGCCGAGTCCTCTTCAGTGATAAAAAGCCGGTTCTGCGTCGACCCAGGCGATGGCCGCATCCGGATCTGGAGAAGAGCGGGGGAACGCTTTACGGATGCCAACATCACCCAAAGGGGCCCATGGGGTGGTGAAAACATCATGATCTGGGGGCTATCGGCATAAATCGCCGAAATTTTGGGGCCCGTCATCTTCAGAATGTGGGTCCAGGACGTGGTAACGGGGTCACTGCTGTTCATTACATCGACCAAGTTCTGAGGGCCCCCCATCCTGCCGCATTTCCAGCAGCATCCACAAACCTGTTTCAGCAGGACAACGCAAGGCCGCACACTGCCCCTGCTACGCAGAACTTCCCGAGGCAGAACAACAATCAATCTGCTGCCTCCCCAGCCCGTTCTCCCGACCTTAACCCAATAGAGCATTCGGGAGCCCTTCAGAGGCATTTCAACCAGCTAACCCCAGACCCCAGACAGCAGCTCAGCTTGCTGTCGCTGTGGGCCAGGTGTGGTGGCAAGTCCCCCAGAGGCAGACCAACACTCTGGTGCGCTCGAATGTACCGCAGGTGCACAGCTGTGATCAATGCTCGAGGTGGTCACACCCGATACTGACATTCGCTGTTAACACAGGGTCAAGGTCAAGTTCATGTGACCTTTTTTTCTACCAGAAAAGAACTTTGAAAGGACACTTTGCGGGGTTTCGATTGCTTTTTCTCACTTTCTATTACCAGTTCAAAGGAATCGGTAGCCAAATTACATCAACATTTCTATACAGTTTGTTTTCGCGTTTTTTATGCCCCTGAGTATATAACCCACAGTGGGAGGGCACCCAAAGAAATGTTATTTCAGTGTCTCTGACCAAAGCTGTACGCCTTGCTCTGACTGAGAGGAAATGTAAAAAATTGTTTATTTCATGATCAACTCAGGTCGAACTTTTAATTTAAAATTCTTTCCCTTGCTGTAAGAACTGACTTGGAATCTACACACAGAACAACTTTAAATAAATTTTGAGGGTAATCAACAACAAACTTTAAAAGCCATAATTATAGCAGTTAACTCAGCAGTGAATATAGATTGTTTTTTCCCAGATAATAAGACTTTTCTTTGTTAAGGCCCGGGGTAATTTTTATGCTGCACCTGCATGTTCATTGATTAATGATCCATCAGTGTAAATCTTATAATGTGTGTGTGTGTGTGTGTGTGTTGTGTGTGTGTGTGTGTGTGTGTGTGTGGTGTGTGTGTGTGTGTGTGTGTGCAGGCGTGCGTGCTAGCTACCTCACATGTATATATATATTTGTGTGTATGTCTGTGTGTGTGCGCGTGCATGCGCGCGTGCGCCAATGTGTGTATGCATGCGTGAGTATATTGTGTGGTGATGTGTTTGAGTGTGTGTGTGTGTGTGTGTGTGTGTGTTATTTTGTGAGCATGTGTCGGTGTCTGTGAACAAACATGGTATATAACAAATTCTCTTCTCTCTCGGTGTCTGTGCACAACTGGTTCAATCTCTCGTCTCGTCTCTCTGTCTCTCTCTCTCTCTCTCTCTCTCTTCTCTCTCTCTCTCTCTCTCTCTCTCTCTCTCTCTCTCCTCTCTCTCTCTCTCTCTTTCTCTCTCTCTCGCTTTACCTTCCCTTTTCACCCAAGCTCTCTCTCTCTCTCTCTCTCTCTCCTCTCCTCTCTCTCTCTCTCTCTCTCCTCTCTCTCTCGCTTTACCTTCCTTTTTCACTCGTCTCTCTCTCTCTCTCTCTCTCTCTCTCTCTCTCTCTCTCTCTCCCTCTCTCTCTCTCTCTCTCTCTCTCTCGCTTTACCTTCCTTTTTCACTCGATCTCTCTCTCTCTCTCTCTCTCTCTCTCTCTCTCTCTCTCTCTCTCTCTCTCTCTCTCACACACACACACACACACACACACACACACACACACACACACACACACACACACACACACAAGCACTTAACTTACAATACAATTGTTGACATCTATTCGATCTTCTTGGGATTACGTTGCATGATAAATGTCTACGCGAAGTCCACCTACCAGGGGAAGTGGAGGGGGGTGGTGGGGGGTGGGGCGGAAGAACCCAGAGAGAGACAGTGGGAGGAGGGGGGGGGCAGAAAGAGAGGAAGAAGAGAGAGAGAGAGAGGAGAGAGAGAGAGAGAGAGAGAGAGAGAGAGAGAGAAATGAGAGAGAGAGAGGGAACAGACAGACAACAGACAGAGACAGAGAGATAG
>JAFLJL010014830.1:42133-45109 GCA_018398815.1 Conus ventricosus | reverse complement strand
AACTACATCGTTACTAAGGCAAGAAAAAGTTTAAATCTATTAAAGATTATAAGCAAACAAGCCTGGAGAAAGATTGCAAAGTTTGAAACATTTTCTCTATGTCGCTGATTAGATCAAAATTGTCTATGGACAAGAGGTATTTTTAGCGCCCCTAAACATCTACTTAAGAAACTAAAGCATAGATTGCAAGGGTTATAGGCTTGCTCTTGGTGTGCCTTTTCACGCATCAACGCTTGGAACTTATAAAGAAATTGGGGAATTGTCTTTGGACGAATACCCAAGTCCCTTTCATGCGCTAATCGTTCTTAGAAGTTCGACAAGTAACAACTTTGCATCTGAGGAACTGGACATTACATCTGAAAATTTTTTTTCCTAAACGAGCTAAGCAGATATCATCATTGAAAAAATTGCCACTTACGTATCAGATCTACTTTAAAAGGTCTGATACAAATCCAGTATTATTGACACAAATCACGCGGCCTCCCCTTGTCCTTGATTGGGATGAATAAAGCGCAGTTTGAATTTAAATTATACTGACTGAAGAAAAATGAGAATCCAAAACATTATGAAAACTGAAGTCCAATTACATATACAGAACACTTATCCAAAACATTTAAAAATATATACAGATTGTTTATCCCAGAAGATCACCGGGCAGGTTCAGCTTTTGTAATACCCGAGTTAAAAAAAGAAGTCTACTACATTGGCAAAAATCGATCCATCTTACTGCTGAACTTATTGCTATTCTTATGGCTCTCACTCAAAAGTTGATTTTCCATTACATTTTTTTTCAAATCTTATTTTGTGTAGATTCTCAATCGGTACTCTGTGCTTTAAGATCATCAGATTACAAGAAATAGACCAGAGGTTAAGACCTATCTAACCAGTGATTTCTGAAAATTGTATTGAAGGCGTGTTCAAAAATGCTACTAGTTTGTTTAATATTGCGAAATGTTTACTTCATAGTCCTGTAGGACATTTGTTATAGACTAGTTGATTGTAATTGTTGTTAATGCTAATTTTTCTGACTTTTTTTGTTTTTCTTTTGTTTTCCTTAGCCAAGAGACATAAATACATACACACACAATACGGTCCCCCTCCCCTCCTCCTCCTCCCGATCCCCTCCCTCCCCCCGTCTAATATCACTATGTGGATAGACGTTAAATTGAAGACAACAACAACAACACACACACACACACACACACACACACACACACACATACACACACACACGCTCGCACGCGCGCGCGCGCACGCACGCACACACACACACACACACACACACACACACACACACACACACACACACACACACACACACACACACACACACACACTCACGCACACACACACGCACGCACACACACACATACATACACGCGCGCGCGCGCTCACAGGCACACGCGAACACACACACTCATGGTTTGTGTGTGTATATGTGTATGAAGGGGAGAGAGAGAGAGAGAGAGAGAGAGAGAGAGAGAAGGAGAGAGAGAGAAAAGAGAGAGAGAGAGAGAGAGAGAGAGAAAGAGAGAGAGAGAAGAGGGAGAGAGAGAGAGAGTTATGTTCCACATTTTCGTTTTCGCGTGCAGAAAAATAAACATGCACATAAGCACACTCCCGCGCATGCGCGCGAAACACACACACACACACAAACACACACACACACACACACACACACACACACACACACACACACATTCCTGTGCTACTCTGTCAACGGCAAGGCAGTGCAGTTGAAACAGGTCTTTAATTCACACCTTATGGGTAACGTTCGGAATTGGGTGCCAGTCACGGTCTTTCCTTTACCGAGCTGCACGTGCATTAATCATCCCGCCTGCTGTGTGGGCGACCAGGTCTGCGCACAAAGACCCGGGGTGTAAACTCACCGGCATCGGCACAGCATGGAGAAAAAGAACCACAACAATCTCGACACCAAAAACGAATAAATATATGGGCAGAAGGGGGCGAGGATGAAGGGCGTGAGGGGGATGGGTGTATTAGGGCAGAAAGCGGCACGGATGAAGGGCATGAGATGGATGGGTATTTTAGGGCAGAAGGGGACGCGGAAGAAGAGCGTGTGGTGGATGGGTGTATCAGGGCAGAGGGGGGTAGGATGAAGGGCGTGAGGGGGATGGTTGTATCAGGGCAGATGGGGGCACGGATGAAGAGCGTGAGGTGGATGGTGTATCAGGGCAGAGGGGGGCACGGATGAAGGGCGTGAGGGGATGGTTGTATCAGGGCAGAGGGGGGTACGGATGAAGGGCGTGAGTTGGATGGGTGTATCAGGGCAGAGGGGGTACGGATGAAGGGCGTGAGTTGGATGGGTGCATTAGGGCAGAAGGGCATGATGAGGTGGATGGGTGTATCAGGGCTGAGGGGGCACGGATGAAGAGCGTGAGGGGATGGATGTATCAGGGCAGAGGGGGGTACGGATGAAGGGCGTGACTTAGATGGGCTGCCTAGGGCGGATGGAGGGCATAGCAAAGTGCGTGTATTGGGCAGAGGGGGGTGGGGGGGTACGTAAAAAGGGCGTGACGAGGGTGGGTGAACAGGAGGGATGTGGAGTGGGCGGATGCAGCATGAGAGAGGGATGGGCATATGGGATGGAGGAGGGTGGGGGGAGGGCGTTGACGCACATGGGTGGGCGTAATGAGGAAGCGTTGAAGCAGGCCCAATGGAGGGGGAATTGGGGGGACGGGGGTGGAGAAGCGTTGAAGCAGGCCCAATGGAGGGGAATTGGGGGGGCGGGGGTGGAAAAGGTGCGGACGCAGGGCGTGACATGGACAGGTGTAAGTGGCAAGAGGTGGGGAGGAGCGAATGACAGGTGTGACATGAGGGTATGGGAGGCGTGGGTTCAGGACATGCTGTGGTACTGGGTCATGTATGAAGAGCGTGATGTGAATGGACGCACTTGGGTAGAGGGGGTATGGATGCAGGGAGAGACAGTGTGTGTGTGTGTGTGTGTGTGTGTGT
>JAFLJL010014830.1:12133-34633 GCA_018398815.1 Conus ventricosus | reverse complement strand
AAGGGGATGAGATGGATGGGTATTTTAGGGCAGAAGGGACGCGGAAGAAGAGCGTGTGGTGGATGGGGGTATCAGGGCAGAGGGGGTAGGATGAAGGGCGTGAGGGGGATGGTTGTATCAGGGCAGATGGGGGCACGGATGAAGAGCGTGAGGTGGATGGGTTTTATCAGGGGAGAGGGGGGCACGGATGAAGGGCGTGAGGGGATGGTTGTATCAGGGCAGAGGGGGGTACGGATGAAGGGCGTGAGTTGGATGGGTGTATCAGGGCAGAGGGGGGTACGGATGAAGGGCGTGAGTTGGATGGGTGCATTAGGGCAGAAGGGCATGATGAGGTGGATGGGTGTATCAGGGCTGAGGGGGGCACGGATGAAGAGCGTGAGGGGATGGATGTATCAGGGCAGAGGGGGGTACGGATGAAGGGCGTGACTTAGATGGGCTGCCTAGGGCGGATGGAGGGCATAGCAAAGTGCGTGTATTGGGGCAGAGGGGGGTGGGGGGGTACGTAAAAAGGGCGTGACGAGGGTGGGTGAACAGGAGGGGATGTGGAGTGGGGCGGATGCAGCAGAGAGAGGGATGGCATATGGGATGGAGGAGGGTGGGGGGAGGGCGTTGACGCACATGGGTGGGCGTAATGAGGAAGCGTTGAAGCAGGCCCAATGGAGGGGGAATTGGGGGGACGGGGGTGGAGAAGCGTTGAAGCAGGCCAATGGAGGGGGAATTGGGGGGGCGGGGGTGGAAAAGGTGCGGACGCAGGGCGTGACATGGACAGGTGTAAGTGGCAAGAGGTGGGGAGGAGCGAATGACAGGTGTGACATGAGGGTATGGAGGCGTGGGTTCAGGACATGCTGTGGTACTGGTCATGTATGAAGAGCGTGATGTGAATGGACGCACTTGGGTAGAGGGGGTATGGATGCAGGGAGAGACAGTGTGTGTGTGTGTGTGTGTGTGTGTGTGTGTGTGTGTGTGTGTGTTGTGTGTGTGTGTGTGTGTGTGTGTGTGTGTGTGTGTGTGTGTCACACGAGTGGGTGTATTGGGGGAGAGGCTGCGTGGATGAAGAACGTGACCTGGGAGGGCATATTGGAGCGATGGAGGTGTGGATGAAGGAGGTGACGTCTTTGGCGTATTGGGGCGTGGATGGAGGGTGTTAGTGGCTGCGCGTATTGGCGCACAGGGGGCGTGGATGGAGGGTGTTAGTGGCTGGGCGTATTGGGGCACAGGGGGCGTGGATGGAGGGTGTTAGTGGCTGGGCGTATTGGGGCACAGGGGGCGTGGATGGAGGGTGTTAGTGGCTGGGCGTATTGGGGCACAGGGGGCGTGGATGGAGGGTGTTAGTGGCTGGGCGCATTGGGGCACACGGGCGTGGATGGAGGGTGTTAGCAGCTGGGCGTATTGGGGCACAGGGGGCGTGGATGGAGGGTGTTAGTGGCTGGGCGCATTGGGGCACAGGGGGCGTGGATGGAGGGTGTTAGTGGCTGGGCGCATTGGGGCACAGGGGGCGTGGATGGAGGGTGTTAGTGGCTGGGCGTATTGGGGCACAGGGGTCGTGGATGGAGGGTGTTAAGTGGCTTGGCGTATTGGGGCACAGGGGCCGTGGATGGAGGGTGTTAATTGTCTGGGCGTATTGGGGCACAGGGGCCGTGGGTGGAGGGTGTTAAGTGGCTGGGCGTATTGGGCAAGGGGAGTGGATTGGCGCAGATGATGGGATTGACTTAGTGGTCATATTCGGGCAGAAGGGGTGCAGATAGATGGGCGTGACGTGTATGTCTTACTGGGGGAGAGGGGTAGCGGATAAAGGGTGCTGCAAGGTGGGAATTTTGGGACGGGGGAGGGGGGGGGCAGATGAAAGTCTTGACGTAGCTGTCTTACTGGGGCAGAGGGGGAGTGGATGAAGGGCATCATGGTGGGTGTATTGGGGCCTGTGGAAGTTGGATGAAGGACGTGATGTGGGTGTCTTAGTATCATAGCAGAGAAAGTTTATAGAAGGCGTGACATGGTGGGCTTATTGGGGCAAAGGGGCGCGGATGAATGTCGAAGCATAGTGAATGTATTGGGGCAATGGGGTGTGGATGCGAGGAGTCATATGGGTGGGTGTATTGGGGCAGAGGGGGCAGAGATCCAAGGCGTGATATGGGTGGGCGTGGAGGGTGGGCGCAGATGCAAGGTGTGACATGACTGGGCGAATGGGGGGAGGGGGGGAATGGATGCAGCGCTCAAAATGGATGAGTGTTAGTAACGGGCGGTGGGAGGGCGTGAGCATGGATGTACATGGTTGGGCATTATGGATTGGAGGAGCGTGTATACAGGATGTGACATGGTGTGTGTGTGGTGGGGGGGGGGGGGGGGGGGGGGGGGGATAGCGCAGATGCACGATGTGACTTGGACGGGGGAATGGAAGGGGGAAGAGGCACGCACGTAGCGAGCGACATACGCCTTGGGTACGGTGTCGATGAATGCAGGATGTGACATGGATAGGGGTAAGAGAGTTGTGGATGCAGTGTACAACGTGGTGCTGGGTATGGAGGACATGGACAAGGGTGTGATATTGGTGATGGTATGGTGGTCACAGATGCAGGGCATGACATGAGTGGGGGGGGAGACGGAGGAGTGGAGAGGACATGCAAATGCAGGGCATGACATGGGTGCGGGACATATCATCTGTGGGGGTGCATGGGGCATGGATGCAGGGCATAGCCTCTGTGAGGGTGTAGGGGGCGTGGATGCAGGGCATAGCATCTGTGAGGGTGTAGGGGGGCGTGGATGCAGGGCATATCATCTGTGGGGTGTAGGGGGTGTGGATGCAGGGCATAGCATCTGTGGGGGTGTAGGGGGTGGATGAGGGCATATCACTGTGAGGGTGTAGGGTGTGTGGATGCAGGGCATAGCATCTGTGAGGGTGCATGGGGCATGGATGCAGGGCAATAGCATCTGTGATGGTGCATGGGCGTGGATGCAGGGCATAGCATCTGTGAGGGTGTAGGGGGCGTGGATGCAGGGCATAGCATCTGTGAGGGTGTAGGGGGCATGGATGCAGGGCTAGCATCTGTGAGGGTGTAGGGGGCGTGGATGAAAGGGCTTTAGCATCTGTGAGGGTGCAGGGGCGTGGATGCAGGGAATAGCATCTGTGGGGTGTAGGGGGCGTGGATGCAGGGCATAGCATCTGTGGGGTGTAGGGGGCGTGAGAAAGTAAGGATAGGGGACTTCTCACCCCTTAAAAGCGGTTGTGGTAAAGGGTTGGGTTGTGGTGAGGGATTCACGAAACCCCTCAGGGGCGAACCCGGGTATACGCAGGATGGTCGATATGCGACATCCGGAAGATCAAATGTGAGCTTCCTATGAAGAGACCTACGGAATGACGAGCTTGCATCTTGATGATGCAATCAGAATTTAAAACCTAAAGAAAAAAAGGAAGACTGGTTATATTGATTTTTTGTTTTTTGCTTAAGCCCTTTTAAAAAGGGGTGACAACACACATAAAAACAAAACAGCCCAACTCCCCTTGAAAGACCCAAAAACTGTACCTACGAACCCATACTAGCTGACATGACTGACCTCCTTTAACTGCTTTTACTAGTTAAAGAATAGATTGGGGGTTAATAGGTGCTTTGTTTGTTTGGTTGTTTGTTTATTTATTACACCGTCTCCTAAGGGTGACAACACAAAAACAAACAAAAAACCAACAGCGGCTCACTTGAAAGACTTAAACTGTACTGGCTAAACCCATAATAACTGATCATAACTGATTTTCCACATTGCTATTAAAACCTTTTAGGGCGAAGCATATGACACAAGATGTCGGTGAATGCATCGTGGATCGATGTGTGCTCGTTAAAAAACACCTTACGGCGATACAAACATGCACAGTAATTTTAACGTTCGTCTTTTCAACTTAAAAAAATATCTAGAATTTTTTTAAAACCATCCAATTGTATAATCGAATCTGGAAGCTAAAATTTTGCGTCAAAAAAAAAAAAATTTATGTGCATCAGACATCGTGATATTAGTGTAAATGACATGTTTTCCCCCTCCGTGACGTTCAAGCTTAAAAACGGACAAATTGAGAAAAGGGTAATGTTAACTTTTGTCAGTCTTCCCGAACGAAGGACCACCCAGGAAACACCACGAGAGGTGGGGGATTGTTTCCCAAAAATAATGGATTAAACAGCCACTCTGATACAGAAAAAAAAGAAAACGACTATTAAACACTCTCAAGACCACAACACGTTGGAACGCTATCATCCAAAAAAAAAAATTACGGGGAGGGGTCAATGAAACAAAAAATCTATACAGGCGTAGAAAGTTGTGACACCATCAGAACGAAACTCGTTTAATAAAAAAAAAGGAAAGAGAATTGGGCGGTTTGAGCGTACGAAATATACATTTTCCGTCCGTTCGAACCCTAGGGTTTTTCCACTCCACCTCTTGCTTTTGAAGAACTTTTGGTAGGTTTCCCTTTGGTGAAAGCGTTGTGTTTTTTACTAACCCACACCCGAGTTGTTTGTTCGTCCCAGAACAGAAATAGGTTTGAACAGACCCCACAAAGAAATCTCCCTTATTCGAAACTTTGAACAAGCCGGTGTCCTTTTGTCATATTTGGCACGGCCAGGCAATCGCGCACGGGTTGGGGTCCCACCCAACCCTGTTGTACAGTTTAAAAGAGTGAAAGTGTCGTTGACAAGCTTTGACTCGGAAACCACCGATTTTTACTCCACGAAAAACTTGCTTGTCGCATGGAGGTCCGTACGACTTGGCCCAAAACCTTCGTGATGAGTGCCATGTACAGAAATCCGTATCCATCTACAAAAGTGAAATCTGATCTGTCGAAAAATTTTGTCCAAACATCGTAATAAAACTGCAACATGCGCAACTTGGCGTATTGGTAACCAAATAACCATCTGGTCGGGAGTGCCAGTTGATTTTTTTTTTACTATTTCCACTTCTCAACACCGGGTCACCTACCCTCAGTCAATTTTTGAACCGATTTCATTGACGAGTTTGGGGGCTTGATCCGGGGTGACATAAGAATGTCTCGTGTTGGCGATGTTAGTCAGCGTTTTCCATAGCACTGTTGCCTAAAAATTTTGAAATTTTCACCCAAAATAGTCTCGATGAATCCTTATCACCCTGTTGCGTGGCCGTCAACACCCGTTTCACCAAATTCCTTGAAACACGGGTTGGTGTACTCAAGGACATGTGATGTTGGTCACAACAAGACCATGTTCCAAGTATCCACTTGAGTAAGGGGTAACAACAACAGTTTTTTGGCAAAGTAGCTCCCGACCAAGTACCGCGGTTGAAATAAGGGTTGTGTGTTTTCCCCCATAGCCCGCGCATGTACTGTCCTTGGTTGTTCTCTACCAACAAAGGCGTTTTTTGAAGATGGGGTTTGCAGTTCAGAAAAGTTTTCCTTTTGATGGTCTGGTACAAATTAATCACATTCAACAACCAAACAGTCGATCGTCTTTGCAGCCTCCAAATGCTTTTTGCGTAATGGGTGTACGCCATGAAAAACGTGGTGGGTGTAGGAAAACGAGTTTGTACAAGGTAATCAGGGGGTTCGTTGTTTTTGTTTTTGCCATTCACACTCCCACATTTCTACCACAGTCACTCGCCACATCGTCACGGAGATAGTTGAAAATGTTTTGTGTTGTTTTCTCTGTTCTGCAGAGGTTTCTCTTTGAAGGGTGGTATGTTTACCTCGAGTGAGCTCACGTCTGACCTGAAACAGACAGCCGTGAAACGGGGTAGACAGTGTGGTTTTTGGCGATCCCAACCATGTCGGATACTCTGTGTCCTAAACTTGTTCTTTGTGTTGTATTTGTTTGGATATGATGTTTTTGTGTGCATGAGCCACCTAACCTTTCCCTCGCGTTTGGGACGACCATACACGTCAGTTTTTTCCGCCCGAAAACCTGTCCGCATTTTCTGATTGTGGGCGGGTCTGTGGGCCATGGTTTGCTTGATACCCAGAGGTACAGCCGTTGGCGTCAACCTTGCACCCTGGACGGGTTTGTCTGCCCTGCCACGAATAAAGGCTTGTCTTGTTCATGGTATCTGTGGAAAATATGGAAGGCCCACCCACAAAGTTGTTACGCAGAGCGTTTTGTATGTCTTTTGCCGTTCGCTGAGAGAGAAAAGTACACGTCAGGGATAGTGTCTGAAACAAATATTTCAAAGTAATACCTGGAACAGAGACCCCGTCTTTTGAGAAGACGATACTTAAGCGTGAATCAGTTTCAATCTGAGCTTGGGGGAGCCTGCAGAAAGGGTACCACATCTTTGTTGTTGTACCAACAAGAAATTCTTGGAAAGGGGCATCTTGTTTTGTTCCCACACCTTTTGACAGAACGCGTTTTTTTCGTCCGTGATGTTTTCTTTTTGAGTCGGCTGAAGAAAGCAAAAATGTGGTGGGAAAGACACGTGTCCGTTCAGTTTGTCCAACTTGTCATGTACTCGTAACAAAAGTACCCTTTGGGTTTTCCTCTACTCCAAACGCCACGAGATATTTAGAATAGTGAATCCAGGAGCCAAAAAATTGGCAATGTCAAAAAACTTGAGTTTTGTGAGGGGAAATGCACTTTGTATTGTTTGTTGCTTTTTAAGTACTTAAACGCTTTAGAATGGGGAGGTCTGTTTTTTGGAACCAAAACCATCCTGTTGATCCTCATCATCAACACACTGCCCCGCCTGATCAAACCTCGGGACTTAGATATCGTCTTCAGACAGGTTTAAAACATCCAAAATCAAGTAAGGTTTGATGATTTTGAGTCATAGTTGGAAGAATTGAACCCTACCACAGGGAGTTCTGAGAAGTCATCTAATTTGTCTTTGGCTTTGCGGAATGTAAACCGTGTTTGTAGAGGCGTATGGTCCTGCTATTTAATGAGAGCTCATGCACGAAACATTTCGAAATGGTATGAAGGAGACAATAAAGCGTCAAAACGCGCTGTAGATAGTCTTATCATCGATTGACCAGTTGTTGTGGGTCACGCACTGACGAAACAACGCATCTTCAATCCAGGTACATTAGAAGCGAACAGACAGGGAAAAAGCGGAACGGTCTGGCCGTTATGATGTGCTAGAGTGTGCTTGTTTCTTTTGGTGGTAGTTCTTTTGTCTCAAAAAAACGCCTCAAAGTAAAAAGTAGCCCTATAGGAAACACAAAATCAGGCGATCAAATACCGACCCACCAGAGTTCCTGTACACTGATTCAGGAGGTGTGAACTCCCCTTTGTACGTGTGTTTGGACTGACCGCCTTGACACGTGCTTCGTGTTTCTTTAGTGTCCTTTCCGTGGCCAAGTTTTTGGCATTTGGACAGCCAAGCGTGTCTAACTTGTCATTAAATGTATGCATAAATGTTGTTTGTCTGTAACACTCTGATTGTGTCCGCGTTTTGTAGTCACTGCGGCGAACCGGGGCAAGAAAAGGCGGGTGACTGCGTTTCTTTCATATTGAAACTCTCATTGACCTGCAAGGCGTTTTCAAACCGACCCAGCTTGACGGGGTGACCCCGGGGAAAAATGTACGGGAGGTAAACGACCGCCCACTGGCGAAAGAGAGCTTTTTTTGGGCTTTGGAGAGAGTGTAAAAGAGGGCACCTCGGTGAAGGCGAGACACGAAACAAACAAGCCCGTCTCTGTAAACGAAACCGTTTGTTTTGGTCTCTTTGAACAGTGTGTAGAAAAGGTTGTTGGCGATGAAAGCGGCAAACTATCGCAAACCACAGCAGGGAAATCGGGTAGATATAACCTTAAACACTAGACCGATCCTTGGACAGAGTAGCGAGGTTGGGGCGTTCTTTAAAACTTGTTCCAAAATGTAAATGATCATTTAAGTCTGAAAGAACGTCAAAAATCCTGTTTCGAGTTGATGAGTCTGGGTTTCTCCAGGGCGCTATGGTTGTTATAGAAGCGTAAAAAAGGAAAAGTCTCCCCTTCTTTGTGTTTCCCAGAAAAAAGAATGAGAAAAGTTGATTTGAAACGCGTTTTTTATGAAAAGATCTAACAGCTGATCATCCACTCTGACCATCCAAAAAAGGTCCCAAAACAAAGTATAGACAGACGAATTTTTCCCGGGGGCCTTATGATTTTTGATACGTTCCTAGCTATGTAGATCTCTTTACTTCAGGAGAAAAAATGGTCTAACAGTCGTTTTTCTTCGAGCGTGTGTTAATCTTTTTGGGAGAGTGAAAAGACACACGTGTCTCACTCGCGCGTTTGCCTTTTTTGTACCGAGCTTGAGACCAGTCGTGTTAAATGTTCAGGCGGTGTTGGGACTGTCCACTGTCGTGAGTTCGAGGTGTTTGCCAATTTTTGGTCTTTGCGTGTAAAACCAGCGTTGCACACGGGACAACATGGTTAATTTTAGCTTTCATATGACTCCGGACAGACGGGTACGGCTTGAATGTGGGTAAATTCTTTACCGCAAAGTGACAGGGGGAACGCAGGTCCCTTTTAGTTTGGTTTTATGTGCCGCACCAGACTGTCCTTGCAATAAACGTCATGTGGCATTCTGGGCAAGAAAATGGCGGTGGGGGATCCATTTTCTTTTCTGAAAAAAAGAAAAAAAAAATTTGACAAAAAAAAGTACCAACATTAAACGAACTTGAAAGAAAATATCTAAAAAGCAGCCTTAAACCAACAGACAACCTCATTACAGCCTGATAACTGAGGTATGCGTGTATAATTAGCAACTGAATGAATGTGTGTGTGTGTGGGGGTTTCATACAGCGTTCATGAACCTGTGTATTGAAGGATTACACCCGATGCGGGTGACAATACCGTGAAAGTGGTGGTACCACATCACCACCACCGCCATCACCAGTAACCAACCATCACCACCACGCCACCACCTCCCATCACCACCACTGCCACCACCTCCGCGCGCCGAAAACAAGTTGTAAGTAATGGTCTTAATAGTAATAAATAAAAAACAATCAAAATATTTTTAAAAAATAATTAAAAAAATAATAATAAACAAAAGGTTGCTCGGTTTTGTTTCGACATGTTAGGGGACGAGGGACCCGGAGGAAACCCAATCGAAATTAAAAAAGAAATGCAGTAAAGCAAATGTCATAGTCTAACTGGAGTGTGCCGAGTAAATTTATCGTGTGTGTGTTAAAGAGATTCAGGTTCTTTTTTTTTAAGACCAGTAATGAAGCGTGTTGAATGGTTGGGGAAGGCGAGGCTGCTAAATCTTACAGGGAGTCTGTCAAAAACACAAGAGAGAAAGAGGTATTTTGACTGTCAGTCATACTTCACAAAAGGGATGGGTCTTCTGGAGGACAGACAAAACAGAAAAAAGAAAAAAGTCGGTGCCAAAATTAGCATACCTCTCCCTCTCTCTGAAGATAATCGGATACATCACTTCGACACACTGACACGGGAAAAAGGAAGGCTGAAGAAAGGCAAAAGACTGAAGCGTACACAGTTTGATCGTCCCCCAACACACCCAGGCAGTCAAACGTGATCCCTTTTCACCAATTTTTTTTTACTTATCCCTCAGACCAACACAAAAATATTTTCAAGCGCGCATCGAAACAAAAATTTTGCAAAATGGAGAAACACGCAAGAAAAAAACTCTGAATATTGCCCGTCACCTACACACCAAAACAATAAAAAAAGAATCAGCGCACACTGTTCAATGATTACACTTCACCATCACACAAAAAAAACAACCTGTGCACACTGTTCAATGATTCACCAATCACCCTACACACACAAGATCAGCGCCCATTGTTCAAACTCCCACTAGTATTTTTTCTTTGTTTTCTTTTTTTGGGGTTCTTCCTCTTCTTCTATGATTTCTTTTATGTCCTTTTCCATGCGAAATAGTTGACGAAATTCGTCAAGAGTTAGTGCGATCCCGGTCTTGGTAGGGAAGAGGTCGTCGGTGTTTTTCTTTTCCCCTTCTTCCTCATTTTTGGGCCCTCTTACATAGCGACGGATGTGAACCCGGAGGGTCCCCATCCATCTAGAGCAGGAGACAAAGACCCCCCGTCCTCCGAGCCGAAGCAATTTTCCCAACCGTTTCTTAGGGTAACTGTGGAGGCCATGGTAGTTACCTTTTTTTTTTGTTGTTGCGAGAGCTAGAGTTGAAACACTGGGTAGAGAGAGAGAGGTCCTTCCTGGGCGGGTTTAGTAATGCTAGGAAAGCACTGGCAAACAGGATAATGTTACTGTTTTATAGAGGGTATCTGCACACGTTCCTTTAAAATTCCCTGAGGGTCAATTTAACCAAATTAAAGTTAATTAACCCATTAAAAAAAAAGCTCTGTTAGGATTGGTTTAAATGTTATGACAGATCGTACATTAACCGAGTTACACATAGAGGAAGTAACCCAAAAAAAAAAAAAAACAAAAAAAAAATTTTAGGATTGCCACATGGTTGTGATTTTAACAGACATTAACCCAGAAAAAAAAAATTAATAGCCCCGGGGGGGTTACACTTAAAAAAAATAAGGGGTGTCACAAGGTTATGGGGGGAAACATTTACCCTCCAAAAAAAAAATTATAGTGGGTACACTTCATCAATTTAAAACAGAAAAACGGGAGTGTCACAAGGTAATGAAAGACATTAAAAAAAATTGATAGCCCCGGGTGGTTACACTTTAAAAAAAAAAAGGGAGTGTTCACGAGGTTATGGAGGACATTAACCCTCAGGACAAAAAAAATTATAGCCCCGGTGGTAAAACTTCATCAATTCAAACATAAAACAAGGGAGTGTCACAAGGTTATGGAAGACATTAAAAAAATTGATAGCCCCGGGTAGGCTACACTTGACGTTTTAAAAAAAAAACAACAACCTGGATTGTCACGAGTTATAAAGGCCATTAACCCAGTTAAGCCTCAGGGAAAACAAAAAAGAGGATTGACAGTAACCCCTCAGGAAAAAAAAATTCAATGGTTGTGACATGTCATAATAATGATAAACAACACTTTTTTATTCGTAATTGGCTGATTCCACCACACATATTATTTCATAATTCACGCAACATTGTCCATGACGCCATCCTGAGAGGCGTTCAGAGTAGGATTGTTCTTGAGGGTGCGAGCCTCTCGCTTTCTTTTCTTTTCAGGAAAGGTGCCTGTGGCGCATCATCTGTGTAGCATCCCACCATTAAACACTGGGGCGAGGAAGCTGGGTCACGTACCCTCCCGGAGTCGGGATAGAGTCGACTGTCATCTCACAGGGTACAACACCACTGGGAGGCTGGGGTACGAAAATCAGGAACAGTCTGTTCATGAACTGCTCTTTTCTAACGTTTGTGATCTGTATCACCCTTTTTGAAACTGCTTGATGTCCATTGAAACGCCTCTCTGTGATTTCACCAAGGGGCCACCCTTAGTGTTGATTGGAGCGTAGTATTGAAAAATGTGTATCTTGACGGCTCCAGCGCGTGATTTCCCTGTAGCGAAGAGGTTTTGCCCCAAAGGTACATCACACTGTCCTTCGACCTCTTCATGTTTTTCCACTGACTGTACCCAAAATGATAACACTACATACAAGTATTCTTTTTATACGCGTCACCAGTCTCATCCGTTTGGTTTTGACCAGCTCCAAACCAATCAGTTTTCAAGATCATCATCATCTTGCTCTCGCAGCTGGTCAACGACGTAACGGATGACGTTCTTTTTGAAACTGCAGCGTTTCCGTGTTTTTCCCCAGGCCTCCGCTTTTAAACGCCAACCATTGATGGAGTTTGAAATGTTCGGAGACACGTTTAGTCCCCACACTCCAGGCTTTTTGAAGGCGTCTTCTATCCAGATTAATCCCAAACTCTCTCCCACTGTCTAAAAGAAACAAGCTGTGCAGCCCCCCCTTTCCAAATCTTTTTTCGTGACCAATTTCGGGTTTACATGGGAAGCACTTCGATTAGCAAACAGTTCCACCCAAGGCTTCCTGAAGGGAGTTTTTTAAGTTTGATGATAACGTCATTCAACTCGTCCAAACACGCTTTCCATGGTCCCAAAAGGGGGGTGAACACTATGATGGAGGGAAAGTCGTGATGTCTTGTTTTTTATAAACCCCTCAGTCTAACGTCGCGTCATCCAACGCAACTTGCCAAATCACTCTTTGGTCCGTTTTGTCTCAGGTGATGAGGATGAAAGCGAGGCAGCAGACGACGTAAAAATGAAATCCTCTGCTTTTTTTAACAGGAAATAAGCACGTAATAACCACAGTTGGCAGAGTCCATTCTTGAATCCATTGGGGGTTGAAATTGATTTAAAGCAAACATGTCTTAAAATAAAATAATCAATATCTGGGTAAAGGCTTGGTGGAAATCCGAAACTGTCAAAATATTCGGCATGTCCTTTTCTGTCCAACCACAGGCCACCCCAAAGTTTTACACAGGTCCCTCACTGTGGTCCGTGTTAATCACAAAGCCAATAGGGCGACGAGTAGGATCAGGCAGTTTGTTTCTGGGAAACACACCACCGAACGTCCGTCTGGATAGACGTCTCTTCTAATACAGAGCGATCGATGCTATTCATTTTTTTTAGTCTTTCAGGACTTGACGGGGGCGGTCAATCTCCACCATGTAGTCTAGTTCGCATACACCAACACATGCACGGGGTGCGCCAAAGCCTGACTAAACTTCATCTCCAGACGCAGGGCTCCGGACTGGATCAGTTCAAACTGTTGGTCTCCATCCAGAGGCTTTGGGGTAAGATCAAAAGCGAAAATGGTGTAGCCCCTGTCGTACTTCGGGAGGAAATACCATTACCCAGCGTCCCCGGGGGGTCATTCCAGTGGTAGCTGGTGTTGTTTAAAAAGGGTCGAAAAATATTGCCTGTTCTCAAAGTCAGGAGTCAGGGCCCTTTGGGCGGGATCTGCTTTCCGTTCAGATACAGACACAAAAAGTTTTAGGTTTGTAGTGGGAAAAGTTAAGGGGTTTTTGGTTAGAATTCCGTTGAATGTTCTGTGTCCACCAGCGCGATGACGATCTTGGTTGGCGTCTGACTGAGGAACAGGTTGTCTTGGATGGTGCTTAAATTTCCCTGGGGAATAGCAAAAGTCTTAATTTGCACTTTCTTCATGGGGTAAATTTTCACGTTCCTCGTTCAGGGCCTTCTCGTGAGCCGGGCCACAGACGGGGCTGGGTTTCACTTTCCTCACAAACAATGACCCCGTGGGTGATGACGGACTTGAAAGGATGACCATTCCCTCCATCCGCTGCCATTAGGGTTTAAAAGGGGCTTTTGGAAGGGTTAGTTTAATTTTGACATCTACGCCGTTGATGAGATAACGATCCTGGTCCCTAATGTCAGTGTGCAGTCGACCTATCATGTCAACTTCAACCCCTCTGGCGGTCACCCGCGTCGGATTCTAACCCGTTGTTGTCAGTCCCGTCAGTGTCGTTTTATATGCCCTGGTGAGTCCCGGTAAAAGAAACCCCCCGGTAAGAGGTCCAACTTCGCATCTGCCCGTAGTTGAGCGTCGCTCAAGATAGGCTCTGTAGGCGTAGGTGTTTTCACTGGGGGAGATCAGCACGTTGTTCAAAGACACATCCACCCGACTGAAGAAAACTATGCAACCATTATTTACAGGGGCAACGTTCGTATTGGCGTCCAGGGGAGTCCCATCCAACTTGGTTACTTTGGCTTTGAGATGAAGGAGGGTGTTGCTAGATCCAGATAGGGCCGCTGTGCCTCCGCTAATATGAAAAACGATGGGTGCGTTTGGGGGACAACGTAGACAAGGGGTGGTATTCTACAAAAGCCCCCTGCTCAACAGACGTTTTTGTGAAAGGAACGGCAAACAGATCCTTTCCGCTATCAGCACCTTCACAGGACTTTTCCCTGAATCAGAGACATGACGAAAAAAAACACTATCCAAAAATGTCGTTTACAGCTGGTTGAAGTCTTCTTCTTTTTTTCTTCCTTCCACTCTGGCCCTGTCCCTCGATGTCGCTGGATTTATACGCTTACGGGCGCGTTGGTCCAGGGGGCGGGTAGTGGTGCAGTACCTCCTAGTTTGTCTTTGAGAGGCCTGGGCAACATACGTTTACCGGCTTCTTTACTTCTCTGTTTCAGGGCTGAAGTTAATTTTTGCCCGGACATGACGTCCTGCGCAATCTGCAAACCTGTTTTGGCACCCTCTTTAAGAACGCTTTTGGCTCCGGATTGAGCATAGGACAAGACCTCTGGCTAAGCTTCCCAAGAGATTACCCAGACCTCTTCCTCGGTAATTTTTACCCCCACAAACACAGGTAAGCCATGACCAACCTGATCAATGTAATATTGTTCATAGGCTTTATAGTTGGGGGTTAAAAGGGGCGATCATGGCTGCTCAATAGTCAAACAGGTCGTCGGCGACGAAAGTGAAGCGTCACGATGGTCTTCCCTCGTCCGAATGATAATGGATTGCCCGTGTCGTTAGTTAAAAAGGGTCTCCACTGTGTTAAAGTGAAATCGGCTTAAGGGGACGTGTTGGGTTTGTCAAAGATGTGGTGAACCACGTCCCTTTTGCAGTTCTCCAAAAAGGGCGATTCTCAACAGGGCACCATCACATCGCCCACGGGTCTAGAATGGACGAGTCGTAGTAAATATAGATGCCTTCCTGTCCTTTATGAAGTGCACGGGGTGAAATACTTTTGGAAACCAGCCTCTTTTTAAAATGCTATCACGTTCCAAACTAAAAATCTCCTGTAGTTTCTTTTCCTAATTTTACGGCCCCTCCTCGTTTGTACACTTTAAGTGAACGGTTTCCCGGAGACACGGGGGAATACACCACCTTGATTTCATTCTGTTTCCTTTTTCCACTGACTGGCGTATCTGACTGTTCATCCCTGCCACCAGCTCTCCCATAGACGTGTACAACCTCCGGGAATGAGTAATGTTTTTTGATCGGAGTTGCCATCCAAACTAATCTCAAACCATCCCTCCGTGTCTCCTAAATTGAAATACGTGTTACTAAACAAAATTTCACTTAATCCAACCTCGTATCCCCCAGTCAGTTCAATGGGTTGTGGCCCAATTTGCTCAAAAAATGGGTAGGATGATTGTCTGGATAATACTGCAAGGAGCTATTGCTGGGAAGGGTAAGGTAAAACATCATCTAGAGCGTATGTCGATGCTTGGATTGGGTTTGACGTAACCGAGACAGCTGCCTAAAAGCGCCCACCCACAAAATTTTTTGCGCCGTTACCCGCGTGTCAAAATTTTACAGAGGGCACTCCAACAACTACATACACCAGCAGAATCTGACAACCAAAGACTATTTCACTGCGAGGTATTCGATGACCAAAACGCGCCATAACAAAGATTGACGAGAGTCCTTTGGTCTCTTAATCAATGTCCTCCCCCTCGTCGAGTGGGTTTAGTGGGAGTATGTGGTAGTGCCGTCGCGGGATCCATGAGTTAAATGACGAGTCATAAACCGTACCACTTACTAAATATTCTGTTCGCCACCGGGACCTCTTCGATGTTTTAAGATGGTTTCAATCGAAACACATCTTTGTCACCCCCTTTTTGTAGCTCCTGATGTAAAAGGTCCCTGTCGTTCATCATCGTGGTCATCCTTCAATACGTAGGTCACAGGTACTGTGCGTTTCAACTCGGCTCACTGTGAAGAGTTCTTCCGTCCAAGATGGGATGTAGCCCTTCTTAAACATTTTCCTAGCTTTACTAAGACGAACACGGGCACCCCCCTCAATTAGGGGTTTAAGCTCCTTCAATGGGTGATTGTAGAGGGTGTTCCACACGTCCTCTTGGTTGTCTCTGGTTACGGCGATTGGTGCCCGTTTAAAAGCTGCGATGAACGCTGTGATTGTAACTCTCCACCACATGGGTAAGACATCCACAAACCTTAAAGTGTTGTGCTTGGTAAAGTAACGCCACAAAATTATCCTTGAGAGTCCGATTGAACCGTTCTACCACGGAGGCTTTATGTCTTCATTTTCTGTACTAAAATGGTACACTTCTGCTCTGTTAAAAAGGGTTGAAAGATTTATACGAAATTCGGACCCTTTATCCGTTTGGAGTTTCATTGGTTTTCTCCCCTGATCAAAAATATTTGTCTAAAAGGCTGCAATCAAAGGGGTTTGCGGTCTTGTTTTTCAGGGGTACGACCCACGCATACTTACTGAAGACGTCAATACATGTAAGAATAAAACACAAAACCGTCATTGTCTTTCTTTTATAGGTGCACATCAATGAGATCAGCCTGCCATTGTGATCAATACCACCCACAATAATGCGACGTCGAGGAAAGCGTAACGTATGGTTTGTGAAGAGTGTAAGCATCTTCATAGGACAACCAATTTCCCAAGACCGAGCGTTTTTTCTTCACGGACCTTTTTAACGCATTCACTCCTCCATATGAGCTGGGGGCGTGACGGATTGTAGTATGCCTCCGGACAGGATTTGAGATAGAAGCGCCCCTTTACGTTTCATCTTTTTTTTAGTATGGTTCCAAAAACCCCTTGGTGATGATAGGTGGCGCGTGTTGATTTTTACTCTTCCTGGAAGCCTTGGTGTATCTGAGGGTGGCTTCCTTCAAGACCTGGGCGGCGGTTGATCATTTAAAATTTCCCCAAAGTTCAGGATTTACCAATAAGATCTTGGGGGACATTTTTATTCTCAGAGAGTTTCTGGCGAAGATTTCCCCTCCTTTCGGAGAAAAACTTCGCTTCTTTTCTCAATATGTCATTTACTAAGTCCACCACGTTCGTTTCGGGAATCACCTGACCATGATACTCTATCTCACCCCTGCGTTCCATCCCAGGTTTGGGGTCTTTTTGAATATGATGCAATTAGTCGCCCCGCTTTCTTTTTAAATGTTTTGGGCACACTTTTCCCTCACATCCTCTTGCACCGACTCCTTTTGAAAAGAAGTATCTGCTGGATGTTCTGTGGTTACAGGGGTTGACGTGTTCTTCAACTCTACGGTTCCCAGAGGTCGCTGTTTGAACTGTTCTACTCTCTTTAAGTATTTCATCAAAGCTTGTTGGTACATTCTGGCTTTGTCATCCGGTCCAATATCCGTACGAGCCAATATGTCACGCATATCCGCATCAATTTCACGTACGCTCTCCGCAGTTGCATCAGTTTCAGGAGGTCCTCCGGCAGGTTTCAAATTTTCGAGCAAACGTGGATCCATTAACACCATTTTCTTTACATGCTCCATACTTTCAGCAGCTTTGAAATCTTCCTTCAAAAAAGACTATTTAACAAGGAGCCCACAGTACTCACGATAGGCGCCAACAAGACCCAAAAAACCTCCCTTCTGAACAATCTGTTTGCGTCTCTTCACGGAGTGCCTTTCTTGGCCAGAGCACGAAGGCTAGTCTTGTATCGACACAGTTTTTTTTCTGGGGGGGGGTCAAGGAAACAGCTCCTTTTAAAATATTCAGAGAACATTCGCTTAGAGTGTCCATCAGGTCCGGAGAGGCTCCTTTAATAATGGCTTTCACCACACGGGTTTGGCACCACTCAGCAATCGGAGCATGGGTGCGTTTCTCTTTAGTCTCGCGGACATAGTACCCCGTTATCACTTTTGAACATATACCACCTGCGTTCAAAAGGAAAAACGCTCGTTCCCAAGGCGCAGGGGATCCGGCGTGTGTTGGCAAAGGTCAAAGACCAAATAACCATGAGGTTTTGGGAGGTGGCGTCTTTAAAACCCTCCTGAACGTACTTCAGTTTACCAGGGTACATCTGCTTGCCTAGATGCGTAATCTGAGAAGCATCACGGGATTTTAAACACCACCAGATAATGACTATTTAAACTGATGGTACGCTGCTCTTTGTTCTTCCCAAACAAATTTGAAACATTTTACATGAACTCATGTCGCGATGATGACTACCCTTAGTAAACAACTTGGTCACTCGGTCATCAGTCTCACTCATTAGGTCATCCAGAATCACGAGACACCCTTTAGACCCTCCAGTTTTTTCTACGTTTGGTAATCCTTCATTAAAGGTGACTGCTGGTTTAAATGAGAGTAAGTAGGTTGCCCTTCGCCATAGCACCAAACAACCTCCTCAGGGTATGGTGTCATCATGTCCTTTATAAAGTTCAAAAATTGCGTGACCCATACTGGGCTTACCACTTCCTGTAAAGGGCCAGCAATAACACAGGTAAAAGGATGTTTCCACCTTGGATCCATTTGGCCAAGTAACCATCTTCAACATAACCTAAAAATAAATACTTTACAAGAAAACCCCCTTACTAATCCCCAAATTTTATTCTTCAAACTATTAATGAACCGGTCTAAAGAGTCAGTCATGTCAGCTGGTAAGGGTTCAGCGGGTCAGTTCGGGGTATTCAAGGGAGCTGACTGCTTTTTTTTTTTTTTTTTAAATGTGTTGTGGTCCTTGGGAGACCGGTCTAAAAAAAAACCCAAAAAAGTCGCTTAAACCAGTCTGTCATTTTTTTTTTTTTTACATTTTTTTTTACAGCGATTGCATCAGCGCTATGCAATCGCCCGTAGGGTTTATCAATAAGGGGAAATCACATCGATCTCACGATGTCATCACCGAGCATACTCTTTCATGTGATTCGTCCTAAGGCGTTTCAATAGCGAACTTTGTGACCTCCGCCACCACCCCTTACCACAACCCTTTTTTAAAGGGATGAGAAGGGCCCTAACCCTACTACTGGCGTGGATGCAGGGCATAGCATCTGTGGGGTGTAGGGGGCGTGGATGCAGGGCAAAAGCATCTGTGAGGGTGTAGGGGGCGTGGATGCAGGGGATTTCCTCTGTGGGGGGTGCAGGGGGTGTGGATGCAGGGCATAGCATCTGTGAGTATGCATGGGGTTGATGCAGGGGGATAGCTCTGTGAGGGTGTAGGGGGGGTGGATGCAGGGCTAGCATCTGTGAGGGTGTAGGGGGTTTTGGATGCAGGGCAAAAGCATGTGTGAGGGTGTAGGGGTGTGGATGCAGGGCATAGCATCGGTGGGGGTGTAGGGGGCGTGGATTAGGGCATAGCATCTGTGAGGGTGTAGGGGGCGTGGATGCAGGGCATAGATCGTAGGGGGTGTAAGGGGCGTGTATGCAGGTCAGAGCATCTGTGAGGGGGTAGGGGCGTGGATGCAGGGGCCATAGCATCGGTGGGAATGTAGGGGGCGTGGATGCAGGGCATAGCCCTGTGGGGGTGTAGGGGGCGTGGATGCAGGACATAGCTTCTGTGGGGGTGTAGGGGGCGTGGGGTGCAGGGCATAGCATCTGTGGGGGTGTAGGGGGCGTGGATGCGGGCATAGCATCTGTGAGGGTGTAGGGGGCGTGGATGCAGGGCCTAGCATCTGTTGGTGTGTAGGGGGCGTGGATGCAGGGCATAGCATCTGTGAGGGTGGGGGGGTTGGATGCAGGCATAGCTTCTGTGAGGGTGTAGGGGGCGTGGAGCAGGGCAAAAGCATCTGTGGGGTGTAGGGGGCGTGGATGCAGGGTATAGCTTCTGTGAGGGGTAGGGGGGTGGATGCAGGGCATAGCTTCTGTGAGGGTGGGGGTGGATGCAGGGCATAGCATCTGTGAGGGTGGGGGGTGGATGCAGGGCATAGCTTCTGTGAAGGTGGGGGGTGGGATGCAGGGCATAGCTTCTGTGAGGGTGCAGGGGTGTTTATGCGGGCATAGCTTCTGTGAGAGTGTAGGGGGCGTGGATGCAGGGGATAGCAAACTTTTGAGGGTGGGGAGGGTGGATGCAGGGCATAGCTTCTGTGAGGGTGGGGGGATGGATGCAGGGCATAGCTTCTGTGAGGGTGGGGGGTGGATGCAGGGCATAGCATCTGTGAGGGTGGGGGGGTGGATGCAGGGCATAGCTTCTGTGAGGGTGGGGGTGGATGCAGGGCATAGCTTCTGTGAGGGTGGGGGGGGGTGGATGCAGGGCATAGCTTCTGTGAGGGGGGGGTGGAAAGCAGGGCATAGCTTCTGTGAGGGTTTGGGGGGTGGATGCAGGGCATAGCATCTGTGAGGGGGTTTTGGGGTGTGGATTGCAGGGATAGCTTCTGTGAGGGTGGGGGAGGGTGGATGCAGGGCATAGCTTCTGTGAGGGTGGGGTGTGGATGCAGGGCATAGCTTCTTGAGTGAGGTGGGGGTAGATGCAGGGCATAGCTTCTGTGAGGGGGGGGGTGGGATGCAGGGGATAGCTTTTGTGAGGGTGTGGGGGGGATGCAGGGCATAGCTTCTGTGAGGGTGTGGGGCATAGCTTCTGTGAGGGTGTGGGGTGGATGCAGGGCATAGCTTCTGTGAGGGTGTGGGGTGGATGCAGGCTAGCTTCTGTGAGGGTGGGGAGGGTAGATGCAGGGCATAGCTTCTGTGAGGGTTTTAGGGGCGTGGATGCAGGGCATAGCTTCTGTGAGGGTGTAGGGGGGGTGGATGCAGGGCATAGCATCTGTGGGGGTGTAGGGGGCCCTGGATGCAGGGCATAGCATCTGTGGGGGTGTAGGGGGCATGGATGCAGGGCATAGCATCTGTGAGGGTGTAGGGGGGGGTGGGTGCAGGGCATAGCATCTGTGGGGGTGCCCTGGGGCATGGAATGCAGGGCAAAAACCATCTGTGAGGGTGTGAGGGGGGATGGAGCAGGGCATAGCATCTGTGAGGGTTTAGGGGGTGTGGATGCAGGGCATAGCATCTGTGAGGGTGTAGGGGGTGGGTGGATGCAGGGCATAGCATCTGTGAGGGTGCATGGGGCATGGATGCATATTTAGGAGTACAGGGAGTGCATTTTTGGAGGTTCACATGGATGGTGGTAGGGGGCGTGGATTTCAATCATGACATTTGTTGCGGAAGGGAATGGGGAGGGGGAGGGATCAATTTTAAACATGACATGGGTGGGGCTGTAGGAATGTTTTCGGCATCTTACAGGGTGGGGTAGCCAAAGGGTCAGGGAGGCTGATTACAGGGTTTGGAAAATGGTGAAAGGGTGGGTGGGGTGTGCAGGTTTTAGAGCATGACTTAGGGTGGGGTAGGATCTGGAGGATGTAGAGCGTGACATGGGTGGGAGAACAGGATGCACAGATTTCAAGGCGTGCCATTTGTGAGGGTAAGGACATGACATGAGTGAGGGAACAGCAAGTGAAGCGTTCAAGGCCTGATATGTGTATTGAGTTTGGGGCGTCAATGCAGGGTGTGACATGGGTGGGCGTACTAGGAAACAGGGGGCGTAACTTAGGTGGAGATATAATTGGGTTAGAAGGGCCAGATGAAATTATCGTGACGTGAGTGGTTATTGGGCGGAGGGGGCGCAGACTGGGGGTGTCACATGGTGGGCGTGCTGGGCAGAGGGTGTGGTTGAAGGGCGTGACGTGGGTGGGCGTGTTAGGACAGGGGGCGGATGAAGACCATGACATAGATGGGCATAATGGGGCAGAGGGACGCATTTGAAGGGCGTGGCGTGGTGGGCTTATTGGGGCGGAGGGGGCATGAATGAAAAGCTTGGCGGTGGGCATATTGGGCAGAGGGGGGGGTGATGTGGATGGGTGCACTGGGCGGTGGAGGGGAGGGGGGCGGATGAAGGGCGTGACATGTTGGATACACTGGGGAGGAGGGGGCATGAATAAAATGCTTGATGGTGGGCATGTGGGGCAGGGGGCGTGTGGGTGATGTAAGTGGTGTATTGGGGCGGGGGAGGGTATGAAGGGCGTGATATAGGTTGTGGACTAGAGGGGATTGGGATGGAGTGGATGCAGCATGAGAAATGGAGTGGCGGGGGAGGCGAGGGTCGTGAGGCATATAGGTGGACGTCATGGGGAGGACGGAGCGCATAAGCAAGGCGTGACGTAGACGGGCCAGCAGGGAGTGGGATGGGGGCGGATGGAAAATGTGTAGGACGCAAGACATGACATGAATGGGCGTATGTCGGGTGGGGGATGGGAAGAAGCACATGAAAAGATATGATGTGTGGGAGACGTAGATGCAGTGTATGATATCGGCGTGACGTGGGTCGGCGTATGGGACAAAAGGGGCATGGACGCAGGGTGTGATATGGTGGGCGTACTGGGGCAGAGGCGCAGCGGATGAAAGGCGTGACACTGGTGGATGTCCGGGACCAGGCTGCCTCCAATTCAGTAGTGGGGCGACCATCCCCAACCCGGCGGGTCCCCAGGTGGCGGATAGGGAAACGGCCCTCAGATATGGGGTTAGCTGCGAGTAAGCAGTCCCGGACCAACTGGCGATGTTCCTACCAGGACGGGGTGGGTCAACAGGTGGCACTGTTGTCCTCACTGAAATACCCCCATGTGTCCAAAAACGGGCTCATCATGCGGTCAAGAGGCGCGTTTAATAACCTCCAGCCACGGGGGTGATCCCCGGAAAAACAATCCCCCCTGTGCTCACAGGGTAGGACGTACGGGCCATGAGCTAAGGGTGAGGCATCCCAAAAGAAAACTCCAGCTGAAGACGGAGGTATCGGGCCACTGGCGCAACTAAAACCACGATACCACCATCTACGCTTTCATCATGATGCAGTCCACAGAAAACGATGGGCGTCGACCTTTAAGACCGCCGGGGGGGGTCGGGGGCCGGGGCCCCGGGGCCCCCCCAAAGGGCTTTAAAAAGGGG
>JAFLJL010014830.1:0-11133 GCA_018398815.1 Conus ventricosus | reverse complement strand
TTTAAAAAACTGGGTCTTTCATCTCACTCTTAGGTCATCCAGAATCACGAACACCGTTTACGAAAACCCTTTTGTCTACTTTTGGTAACCTTCATTAAAGGTGACTGGGTATAGGTAGTTGCCATTGCCATGCACCAAACAACCTCCCGTAGGTATATCCTTAAAGTTCAAAAATTGCGTGACCCATACTGTCTTACCACTTCTGTGGACCAGCAATAACACAGGTAAAAGGATGTTTCCACCTTGGATCCATTTGGCCAAGTAACCATCTTCAACATTAACCTAAAAATAAAATACTTTACAAGAAAACCACTTACTAATCCCCAATTCTTATTCTTCAACTATTAATGAACCGGTCTAAAGAGTCAGTCTGCTCAGCTGGTAAGGGTTCAGCGGGTACAGTTGGGCTATTCAAGGGAGCTGACTGCTTTTTTTTTTTTTTAAATGTGTTGTGGTCCTTGGGAGACGGTCTAAAAAAAACCCAAAAAAGTCGCTTAAACCAGTCTGTCATTTTTTTTTGTTTACATTTTCTTTACAGCTGATTGCATCAGCGCTATGCAATCGCCCGTAGGGTTTATCAATAGGGAAGTCACATCGATCTCACGATGTCATCACCGAGCATACTCTTTCATGTGATTCGTCCTAAGGCGTTTCAATAGCGAACTTTGTGACCTCCGCCACCACCCCTTACCACAACCCCTTTTAAGGCATGAGAAGTCCCTAACCCTACTACTGGCGTGGATGCAGGGCATAGCATCTGTGGGGGTGTAGGGGGCGTGGATGCAGGGCATAGCATCTGTGAGGGTGTAGGGGGCGTGGATGCGGGCATATCATCTGTGGGGGTGCAGGGGTGTGGATGCAGGGCATAGCATCTGTGAGTATGCATGGGTGTGGATGCAGGGCATAGCATCTGTGAGGGTGTAGGGGGCGTGGATGCAGGGCATAGCATCTGTGAGGGTGTAGGGGTGTGGATGCAGGGCATAGCATGTGTGAGGGTGTAGGGGGTGTGGATGCAGGGCATAGCATCGGTGGGGGTGTAGGGGGCGTGGATGTAGGGCATAGCATCTGTGAGGGTGTAGGGGCGTGGATGCAGGGCATAGCATCTGTAGGGGTGTAGGGGGCGTGTATGCAGGTCAGAGCATCTGTGAGGGTGTAGGGGGCGTGGATGCAGGCATAGCATCGGTGGGAATGTAGGGGGCGTGGATGCAGGGCATAGCACCTGTGGGGGTGTAGGGGGCGTGGATGCAGGACATAGCTTCTGTGGGGGTGTAGGGGCGTGGATGCAGGGCATAGCATCTGTGGGGGTGTAGGGGCGTGGATGCAGGGCATAGCATCTGTGAGGTGTAGGGGCGTGGATGCAGGGCATAGCATCTGTTGGTGTGTAGGGGCGTGGATGCAGGGCATAGCATCTGTGAGGGTGGGGGGGTTGGATGCAGGGCATAGCTTCTGTGAGGGTGTAGGGGGCGTGGATGCAGGGCATAGCATCTGTGGGGTGTAGGGGGCGTGGATGCAGGGTATAGCTTCTGTGAGGGTGTAGGGGGGTGGATGCAGGGCATAGCTTCTGTGAGGGTGGGGGTGGATGCAGGGCATAGCATCTGTGAGGGTGGGGGTGGATGCAGGGCATAGCTTCTGTGAAGGTGGGGTGTGGATGCAGGCATAGCTTCTGTGAGGGTGCAGGGGGTGTTGATGCAGGGCATAGCTTCTGTGAGAGTGTAGGGGGCGTGGATGCAGGGCATAGCATCTGTGAGGGTGGGGAGGGTGGATGCAGGGCATAGCTTCTGTGAGGGTGGGGTATGGATGCAGGGCATAGCTTCTGTGAGGGTGGGGGGTGGATGCAGGGCATAGCATCTGTGAGGGTGGGGGGTGGATGCAGGGCATAGCTTCTGTGAGGGTGGGGGGTGGATGCAGGGCATAGCTTCTGTGAGGGTGGGGGGGGTGGATGCAGGGCATAGCTTCTGTGAGGGTGGGGGGTGGATGCAGGGCATAGCTTCTGTGAGGTGGGGGTGGATGCAGGGCATAGCATCTGTGAGGGTGTATGGGGTGTGGATGCAGGGCATAGCTTCTGTGAGGGTGGGGGAGGTGGATGCAGGGCATAGCTTCTGTGAGGGTGGGTGTGGATGCAGGGCATAGCTTCTGTGAGGGTGGGGGGTAGATGCAGGGCATAGCTCTGTGAGGGGTGGGGTGGATGCAGGGCATAGCTTCTGTGAGGGTGTGGGTGGATGCAGGGCATAGCTTCTGTGAGGGTGTGGGGCATAGCTTCTGTGAGGGTGTGGGGTGGATGCAGGGCATAGCTTCTGTGAGGGTGTGGGTGATGCAGGGCATAGCTTCTGTGAGGGGGGAGGGTAGATGCAGGGCATAGCTTCTGTGAGGGTGTAGGGGGCGTGGATGCAGGGCATAGCTTCTGTGAGGGTGTAGGGGGTGTGGATGCAGGGCATAGCATCTGTGGGGGTGTAGGGGCGTGGATGCAGGGCATAGCATCTGTGGGGGTGTAGGGGGCATGGATGCAGGGCATAGCATCTGTGAGGGTGTAGGGGGCGTGGATGCAGGGCATAGCATCTGTGGGGGTGCATGGGGCATGGATGCAGGGCATACCATCTGTGAGGGTGTAGGGGGTATGGATGCAGGCATAGCAACTGTGAGGGTTAGGGGGTGTGGATGCAGGGCATAGCATCTGTGAGGGTGTAGGGGGTGTGGATGCAGGGCATAGCATCTGTGAGGTGCATGGGGCATGGATGCATATTTAGGAGTACAGGGAGTGCATTTTTGGGAGGTTCACATGATGGTGGTAGGGGCTGGATTTCAGATCATGACATTTGTTGCGGAAGGGGAATGGGGAGGGGGGAGGATCAATTTTAGAACATGA
This sequence comes from Conus ventricosus, assembly GCA_018398815.1. Lineage (NCBI taxonomy): Eukaryota > Metazoa > Mollusca > Gastropoda > Neogastropoda > Conidae > Conus > Conus ventricosus. The sequence continues at coordinate 8,270 of JAFLJL010014830.1, read as the reverse complement.
CATGGGTGGGACTGTAGGAATGTTTTCGGCATCTTACATGGTGAGTAGCCAAAGGGTCAGGAGGCTGATTACAGGGTTTGACATGGTGATGGGTGGGTGGGTTGTCAGGTTTTAGAGCATGACTTAGATGGGGTAGGATCTGGAGGATGTAAGCGTGACATGGGTGGGAGAACAGGATGCACAGATTTCAAGGCGTGCCATTTGTGAGGGTATAGGACATGACATGAGTGAGGGAACAGCAAGTGAAGCGTTCAAGGCCTGATATGTGTATTGAGTTTGGGGCGTCAATGCAGGGTGTGACATGGGTGGGCGTACTAGGAAACAGGGGGCGTAACTTAGGTGGAGATATATTGGGTTAGAAGGGCCAGATGAAATTTCGTGACGTGAGTGGGTTATTGGGCGGAGGGGGCGCAGACTGGGGTGTCACATGGTGGGCGTGCTGGGCAGAGGTGTGGTTGAAGGGCGTGACGTGGGTGGGCGTGTTAGGACAGGGGGCGGATGAAGACCATGACATAGATGGGCATAATGGGGCAGAGGGGACGCATTTGAAGGGCGTGGCGTGGTGGGCTTATTGGGGCGGAGGGGGCATGATGAAAAAGCTTGGCGGTGGGCAATTGGGCAGAGGGGGGGGGGGGTGATGTGGATGGGTGCACTGGGCGGTGGAGGGGAGGGGGCGGATGAAGGGCGTGACATGTTGGATACACTGGGGAGGAGGGGCATGAATAAAATGCTTGATGGGGGCATGTGGGGCAGGGGGCGTGTGGGTGATGTAAGTGGGTGTATTGGGCGGGGGAGGGTATGAAGGGCGTGATATAGGTTGTGGACTAGAGGGGATTGGGATGGAGTGGATGCAGCATGAGAATGGAGTGGCGGGGAGGCGAGGGGCGTGAGGCATATAGGTGGACGTCATGGGGAGGACGGAGCGCATAAGCAAGGCGTGACGTAGACGGGCCAGCAGGGAGTGGGATGGGGGCGGATGGAAAATGTGTGGACGCAGACATGACATGAATGGGCGTATGTCGGGGTGGGGGATGGAAGAAGCACATGAAAGATATGATGTGTGGGAGACGTAGATGCAGTGTATGATATCGGCGTGACGTGGGTCGGCGTATTGGGACAAAAGGGGCATGGACGCAGGGTGTGATATGGTGGGCGTACTGGGGCAGAGGCGCAGCGGATGAAAGGCGTGACACTGGTGGATGTCCGGGACCAGGCTGCCTCCAATTCAGTAGTGGGGCGACCATCCCCAACCCGCGGGTCCCAGGTGGCGGATAGGGAAACGGCCCTCAGATATGGGGTTAGCTGCGAGTAAGCAGTCCCGGACCAACTGGCGATGTTCCTACCAGGACGGGTGGGTCAACCAGGTGGCACTGTTGTCCTCACTGAAATACCCCATGTGTCCTAAAACGGGCTCATCATGCGGTCAAGAGGCGCGTTATAAACCTCCAGCCACGGGGTGGGATCCCCGGAAAAACACAATCCCCCCTGTGCTCACAGGGTAGGACGTACGGGCCATGAGCTAAGGGAGGCAATCCCAAAAGAAACACTCAGCTGAAGACGGAGGTATCGGGCCACTGGCGCAACTAAAACCACGATACCACCATCTACGCTTTCATCATGATGCAGTCCACAGAAATTCGATGTGGCGCTCGACCTTCAGAGACCCGCCGGGGAGGTCGGGAGCCGGGCCCTATGCCTCAAAGGGGCCCACCCCAAGCGGTCGGTGGTCAGACAAAGAAATTCTGCATGCCAATGCGACGAAGAAGGAGACCTCATCCTCCTGCTGATGCCAAGCAAACAGTAACCACCCAGAATGCTCAACATTCTCCAGTGGAATGCAGAAGGGGTGCATAAAAAGAAACTTGGCTTAGCAGAAAGGATGCATCAAGAAAATATCGATATCGCATGTGTCCAAGAGCCACATTTGACCGTAAACCATCGCTTTCAAGTGAGGGGTTACGAGACCATCAGGTTGGACCGTGAGGAAAGAAACAAAGAGGGGTGCTTATCTTGGTGCGGAATTCCATCGCCGCACAAGAACTCAAGATCAACACCAATCAACAGGCAGAGATCCAAGGGGTTGATATAGTCCTTAAGAAACGCAACATCAGGATCTACAATGCCTATTGCCCTCAAGATCGTGATCTTTCCACAAATACATGAACATCCCAACAAACAACTGGCGTGGTGGTGGGATTTAACAGTCACTCAGAGAGATGGGGCTATGAGGAGACGGACAAGAGAGGCGACGAAGTTGAGGATTGGGATAGATGACACCCATCTTCATCTCAGCAACCAAGAAGATATGACCACCTTCTACTCTAACGCTGGATGACCACATCAACACCAGATCTACTTCCGCCACCTACGACCTGTTCGTCAGGACCACAAAACAGGCCTCAACCACTGTGGAGAAGTGACCCACAACCTTCCAAACCGCTACAACCCAACTACAGTGTCCCACAAGCAAACTGTTTTCCCCGCTGGAATTATAGAAAGGCGGACAGGACTCTCTTCAGACACCCCACAGATACGTACACAAAGCCAATTCAACATCAGGCAGAAGGACTCAAACAAAATGGTTTCGAGACTTCTCAAAAGCCGTCTTGAAAGCTGCAACAAGAAATCCATCCCAAGAGGAGCACGTAAAACTACAACCCTACTGGACGAGAACTCCAGAATCTGGAAGATGCCCGTTACGGAAGCCAGACAGAGCAGAAAAAGCAACCATCACAGGAGAATAACATAGCGCTGAAGGAAAGTAACTGCAAGATACAAGAAAGCTGTCTTGCGCACAAGGAGCTGCAAGAAAAGCTGGCAAGAAAAACTGAAACCTAATTTCTCGACAGGATGGCAGCAAGCTGTGGAAACTGCTAAACCCATCTTAAATTGAAACAACAAGTCACACCACTATAACAATACAAGATATGGAAATTATTTCGCTGTAAGAAAGCACAAACTCTTCATTACGTCTATGAAAACATCCAGCAATCGGCGTTCCCTCCTGAAACAAGACTCAGTGCACAGGGCCCAAGGTGAACAGAGGAAAGAGCCCAAGAGAAGTCATGATTCACAGCTTTCACAGAGAAAACGGAGGAAGCGTTGCAGACCCTAATCTGAAGAATCACCGGGTCTCAACGGAATCACAAATGAATATTCTGCATCTTGGATAAAGAGCCAAGCGGCCCTAAAAATCTTTAACTCCACGGAAGACAGATCATAACCACATGATGGAGGGAGCAGACATATCCTCCATTCACAAAAGGGAAAAGACAAGACGAAGGCTGACATCTACAGACCCATCAGCCTGACAAAGCTGCTTAGAAAGCGATGAGAGACCTTGTCAAACACAAGCTTGTCTGCACCTGAGGACGCAGCTGCTGACCCCCTGAACAGGCAGCGTCCGCCACACAGAGCAAACAGAAGACCAATCACATTCATCACGCAAAGCATTGAGGACCTTTCCAAGCAAAGAAGAACACGCTTGCTTGTCTATTGACAAGGGAGAAGCGTTCCGACAAAGCCGGAAGGACGTACTTTGGGCTTCAAACAACGCGATGTGGGTGGCCTGGAAGTACACATGATCCACCATGTACCTACACAACCGCCAAGCCCGAGTCAAGATTCAGGCCAAAAACCAGAAGAAGGTGCGGAGACAGGGAATCACCACAAGGAGGAGGCCGGGTCGCGTTCGCTGTTTCCTCATCTTCAGAGAGGACAGCGTCAGAAACTTCCAAAAGGTCAAGGGACGATCGACGCTATAGCTGGGGCGTTGGTGCTCTGAAGAGTACACCACCACAGCACAGTATGCCTCCAGACGGCGTCAACTTGAGCAGCGACCGGGACCAAGGAATGGCTTGTCTCTGGGCAACTCAAGCAATAACATCCTACCCAGTCTTCTCCTATCCAGCAGAAGCAATAGGCGAACTGACACTGAACAACCAAAAGGCTTGCAGAGGAACCCACACGCTACCTAACGGGGAGTGACCTTACTGCAGCTCACCTTGGAAACACAGATCCCCAGAGGCTGTAGCAAGGCAAGTTGAGACGGCGATCAGAGAAACTTGCGGGGACGACTGGGCTACGAACGTAGCCTGAAGAACTCTATAACAGGAGAGTCCACCTGTTGTTGAGGACGGGACGTCAGCATGGGCCATCCGCTGCAAAGTTTAACCTCGACCGTTCAATGATTCTCAATAAATACACGAACCAAGCTCCAGCGTGTCATAATTGGCGCCTATGAATCCACCCAATCTGAAGATGGAAGAGACCACTGGCTACTGTCATTGGAAGACAGAAGACACAACAGAGCCCTCATCCAAGCAGCAAAATTCAAACCGCCTTCAAAAACCATCCAATGAACAACAGAATGAGCAACCCACAGAAGACCGTTGAACAAGCAGCTTCATCACAGTTCAAGACGCTTGAAAGACAAACCCCATGTCGTGATGAACATGAAGCAAAGCCTCTCCCTGCAAATGTCACCCCACGCATCTTGGAAGACGCAAGGTGTTCCACAGTCGTCACCCACATTCCCGGAGTGGAGAAGAGAGAATACAGTAAGAACACCCAAAGGAAGCTCTGGCCATGGAGTACATCTGCAACCAGTATCCCCAAAACTGGACCCATGTTCGCACAGGATGCTCCGCCAAGAGCAACGAGGATGGTGGAGCGGGATTCGGCCTCCGATACAAAGACGGAGATAAGAAATTCAATTCCAACAGGAAAATACGCCACCAACTTCCGACTGAGCGAGAAGGCCCTGTGGAGGCACCACAACAAAACAACAAAAGAACAACAGGCAGGTGGGGTCCTTCTCTGACGCCACGCCCTTCATCCATGCTTCCCCATAGCCCTCAAGAACTCCCTCTGCAAAGAACAAACCATCTCACGTCACCCTTTTGCCCTGGAGTGCCAAGTGGAGAAAGTGGGATACAAGGTAACCCGCACACTGTGGCATCAGAGGTACAATGAAAAAGCGGACATCTGGCAAAGAAAACGTGCACAGAAAGAGCAGGCCAACAACCTGGTGGCATACCTGAAAAATTAAGACAATCATGCAAGGCACAACAAGGCAAAAAGCGTGGCGCCTCTTCATCCCAAATACAACCCAGAAACACATACCATATTGCGGGACGACGGAACAGTCAAGATCTTTGCCTGAGGAATGGACCACTAGCGCTGCTCCACCACATGCACACAAAAATTTGGCAGTGGACAAGTGGAGAGTTGCTCCCTGTGGTGAGGACCAATGACAACCCTGACCACAGATCCTTTAAGAAGTCTGTACGACGTATGCAGCAGCCAGAGAAAAACTGGCCAACACCGACAGCAGTGAAGCCAATGCTGTACGGCACCCTGGAGAACTGCGACAGGACAGCACCGTCATCGAGGACACCGCGCTGCTCATCTACCGGGATGGAGGAACATGGAAGAAGAAGAATCCGTGACCATGTGAACATACCGGTACTAATGTAGCAGTACAAATCGGCCAATACTTTTTCAGATATTTCTATAAAGAAGGCGAAAACCGGATACAGGCCGTTACAAGCCGTTAACAACGGCTATAACGGGGAACTAAACTATCGCGCGTTATCCGTGAGCCATCCTCTTAATACCGGCTAAATTTTCAAAAAGACGTCCAGAGTACTTTCGGAATATTCCATAAATAAAAAACGTTACAGCCGTTACAGACCTGTTAGTAACGGCTATAACGGGGTCTAACCATAAACTAAACATCGGGGCTGCTAGTGCGGGTGGAACGATTAATGAACATACATGCAATTTTCACAAAGATCGACATTTCCTTTCGGATGATATATTCCATAAAGAAAGAAAAAAGCGTTGCACAGCTGACTGCATTTAGTAACGGCTATAACGGAGGATAAATTAAAACATCACGTCTCCCGTGTCCCATAATGAACTTACCTGTTAATATTCACAAAGATCGGCGGCCAAATACTTGCGGAGATATTCAGAAAGACGCAAAACCGTCTTACAGGCTCGTTACCACGTTAGTGAACGGCTAGAACGTAACCTAAAACATGGGTCTTTGGTATGTCTGATCGCATAATGAACATACCTACAAAGTTCAGAAAGATTCGCGCATAACTTTTTGAAATATTCATACAGAAGAAAACCGTTACAGGGCCGTTACAAACAGTTACTAACGGCAATATTGGGGTAAATTCAACACGCTCGGGCGTGCATCCGGACCTGGTGGGGGTGGGGGGGGGGGGGGCCCATCCTCTGTCCAAAAAAATACCATGCTAACTTCACAAAGACAGCCAAGTACTTTCTGGAGATATTCCATAAAGAAGGAAATCCGTTGCAGCCGTTACAGCCGTTAGTAAACGCTATATCGGGTGAAACTAAAACAACGGGCTCATTCGGACCCATAATGAACACGACCATTAAATATGTCACAAAGTACACCATTCCTTTCGGAGAATTTCCATAAAGTAGAAAAAACTTTACAGCCGGTACAGCAGTTAATAACGGCTATAACGGTGAACACTACATCGGCAGTATTCCTGACCCATATGAATATGACCGACAAATTTTCAGAAAGATCGGCCAAGTACTTTCTGAGAAATTCCATAAAGAAGGAAAACCGTTACAGGCCGTTACAGCCGTTAGTAAAGGCTATAACGGGTAAACTAAAACATTGAACATCATCTGTGACCCTAATGAACATACCTGCTAATTTTCACAAAGACGGCCAAGTACTTTTGGAGATATTCCATAAAGAAGAAAAACCGTTATAGGCCGTTACAGCCGTTAGTAACGGCTATAACAGTAAACTAAAACTTTGGGGCGTTATTCCTGACCCATACTGAATTAACATACCGACAAATTTTCAGAAAGATCGGCCAAGTACTTTCTGAAAATATCCATAAAGAAGGAAAACCGTTACAGGCCGTTACAGCCGTTAGAAACGGCTAATAACGGGGTTAAACTAAAACATCGGGCAATCATCCGTGACCTATAATGAACATACCTGTTAATTTTCACAAAGATCGGCCAAGTACTTTCGGAGATATTCCATAAAGAAGAAAAATCGTTACAGGCCGTTATAGCCGTTAGTAACGGTTATAATGGTGAACTTAAACATCGGGCATTATTCGTGACCCATAATGAATACACCTACAAATTTTCAGAAAGATCGGTCAAGTACTTTCTGAGATATTCCATAAAGAAGAAAGCCGTTGCAGGCCGCTACGGCCGTTAGTAACGGCTATAAACGGGGTAACTAAAACATCGGACATCATCTGTGACCCATAATGAACATACCTGCTAATTTTCACAAAGATCGGCCATATACTTTCAAGATATTCCATAAAGAAGAAAAACCGTTACAGGCCGTTACAGCCTTTAATAACGGCGATAACGGTAAACTAAAACATTGGGCATTATTCCTGACCCATTACTGAACATACCTACAAATTTTCGGAAAGATCGACCAATACTTTTGAGATATTCCATAAAGAAGGAAAACCGTTACGGGCCGTTACAGCCGTTAGTAACGGCTATAACGGGGTAAACTAAAACATCGGGCGTCATCCGTCCCCCATCCGCTTTATGCCTACTAATGTTCACAAAGATCGGCCAAGTACTTTCGGAGATATTCCATAAAGAAGGAAAACCGTTACAGGCCGTTACAGCATTAGAAAACGGCTGAAACAGTAAACTAAAGCATTAGGCATCATCCTTGACCCATAATGAACATGCCTACAAATTTTCAGAAAGATCAACCCATAGTTTTGTCTGGAGCGAGTGAACACATTTTGACCACAGACGGACGGACGGACGTACAGACGGACGGACGGACAGACACACAAAGTGGGCTTATTATCTGACTTTAATCGTCAATAATTACATACAGCACCAAAATAGTCAAAAGTATGTTTGATTACCTTTACAGCAGACTCCGTGAAAACGTTGTTCTGAGATGTTCCACCTGATGTGATCTTTGAATTTCTGACAGAGATTAACATTTTTTATCTGATCTGAGATTTTACAGTGGAAAGTCTTTTTAACAAAATTTTGGGTGTGTTTTAGAAGGTGTATTTAAAGGGTTTCCCCACTACTTAAATGTTCTGTATTTGAAGGGTTTGTTGAATGAAATACATGTGAGTTGACTTCAACTGGTGACAACCCTGATGTGCCCCTTTGTGGTCAGCTGGGGTATAAGCAACATTACTTTACCTTACCCACCCCAACTGACACAGATTCTACTTTATGGTCACTTAAACCCTCATGCTACACAA